>JAPDSC010078093.1:167550-197374 GCA_026290005.1 Latrodectus geometricus | reverse complement strand
ATATATATATAATTTACGCAATAAATCTAGAAGATCGCATATTCTCATAATAAAATATTCCCACACGATTATTCAACTCAATTCACACACAAGGCTTTTAATATTTTAATTTAAAGTTTCCACATTTATTAAAAATTCTATTCATTTTAATACTATTCTCAAATTAGTTTATATTGAAAGTTATTTATATTGATTATAGTTTAAATTGACTTAAATTGATTATAGTTTAAATTGATTTCAAGTTGTTTATATTTATCATTTAAATTAAGCTAATAAACTCTTTCAAATATACATATGAATCTCTGAAAAAAGTTATAATTTAGGAATTTGTTGAACAATGTATGTATGATAATAATGAATAATCCAGAGAAAAAAATCATTTATTTTGTGAAAAAAAATTATAAGAAGTTTCAAATTTGTCTTGATGTTTTTCTTTTCTTTCTTTTTTTTTTTTTTTTTTTTTAATTGTTTAAGTATCTTTTGAACCTTATCTCAAAGAATTTTAAGAATCCATTCTTATTTTAAGTAGATTTTTCTTTCTCCTCAATATCATAAAACTGGCCTTCAGATTTATCAAAATCATGTTTCTTAAAGTCTCTACACACACACACACAACTGTGATAAAATATAAATATCATAGATAAATAATCCAAGTTAATCTCAATACGATATTAATTTTGGACTGCAAAGATGACTTGAAATTAGAGGTTACAGTTATTTAATGACAGAACAAAATAAAAAATATATATATATTAGTTAATAATATTAAAATGAACATAACTATGAAATGATTATTTAAAAAATCTGTCATCTTCAAAATGAATTTTTTACGTATGAGATTTCTCTTTGCTTTGTAGACATGTGATACACCAACATAAAAAAATAATTTTATTATTATTCTATTTTGTGTGTTCTTAAGAAGTTAGTTGATGCTAATTTTTATCCATATTTATGAATAAAAATCATTCTATATGAAATAATTGCGTTTTTACTAGTAGTTGAGTTGAATTGTAAGTTAATAATGATAATAAAATATCAGAACAATTTATTTGCTACTGCATAAATCGTATAGAAATAAAAAAATTAAATTCCTTCAGATAGAGCAAGTAGCTAAATAAAAGAAGACACAAAGTTCATTTTAGAAAATACAATAGAGTAATATATTACGATAAATAGTCTGAAATTGTTTCTAAGATTTTATATAGGTTTGTCTTCCTTATAAAAAATACGCGTTACTCATGATTATATGAATTCAAGTAACTACAAGCATTCCATCGCTATAGGTTCTTAATGACTAAGCTTTTACATAACGAGAAAAAATTATAAAGGGAGACTCCTGTCACATGAGCGAAGCTCTTTTATGTATACTTGTAGATGGAGCTGTGCCAATTTATTTAGAGAATATGTTTGCAGTTTGAAGATTTGCTTTTATATTTTGTGATCTATTATTTAGGCGCTGTAAAATTCTATTTCATTAATTATATTGCTTTTATTACTTCTGTGACAAGTAATGAACAAAGAAAGGAGAAAATGCATTATGAATCGAGGGAGGATTCTAATGTCATCTACTCTTATTTGTTAGTTCTTGTCATTAATCATATTTTTCGATTTTCAACTTTTACACGGAGTAAATTAAAACTAATATTTATTATTATAGTTCAAGCAATTAAATGCAATTTTCTTATGTTTTATAGGGAAGAAATTGTTTATTGTATTTTAAAAAATAGATTAGTATACTTTTACAAAGGTTTAGTTTGCTTTTCGTCATTCAATGATATTTTTCGAATACGAGGGCTAATTAGAACGTATAATTTTAGAAATGCACACACTCACACACATATACAAATATGTATATATTTCTATCAACTTATTTTACTTTAAGATTTCAATATTTCTTTTTTTAAATTATGCAAAATATTTTCAAATATTTTATTTTTAAGATGAGTTTAATATATAATTAAAATAAATTTATCCATGTATAAATTTAATTTGCCTGAAAATAAGTCATTATATAATCAAATGATCGAAATTAAAATCTTTTTCTGATAGTTATAATTATTTTTTTGGCTGTCATAAATAAATATTTAATTACTTAAAGGTTCTCACAATAAAAAACAATTTTAAAATTTCTGCTTGTATGAATCAAAATTAGGCAAAAAAAGGTTATAGAAATCATTAGGAATCATCATTTTTAGTTAAGTGCAAAAGATCAAAGAAAAAAAAATGTTTAATGAAGATATAAACATAGTGTTCACACATGTAACTTCACTCAGATTTAATAAAAATGGGTAGATGTAGCAAAGTTTACGAAAATGCTTAATAGTTACTAATAAAATTAGCCTTTCACGTATAGTATCTTCTGCCTTCTTTTTTAAGGAAATAAAAAATCAAAAATTTAAGTTAATTTAATGAATTAGAAGTGTTTTATACCAATTTAACAAAAGTCTGATAGAAAATAGAGATTTTTTGGCTAAAAAAGGTAAGTACAGATTTTTATTTCTGTCTTGTAGTATTTGCTTTACATATATAAAGTTTGTGTCCAAATGTATGTATACACTTATGTTTCATATTCCACAAAACTTCTCGCTTTTTAAGTCTCGCAAAAAAATTTGTTAATGAATGTTTGGTCACAAATATACTGCGATTCCTAGTATATTTTCAATTGCATATTTTAAGTATACATTTTCAATTGAAGGCATGTTTTAAATTAAATAAATTTCTGTCAAAAACTAATTTTTATTATTAGTAAAAGGCATTTTTATTTAAAAAAAATCTTATATAAAGTGAACAGCTTAGAATATTTTTAGGTCTCAATTGTTATTGAATATTGAGATAAATTGAAATTTAAGATTTTTCTGACGTTTCCCTGCAAAAATTATTAAAAGCTAAAATTTCAGTTTTTTTTTTAAATTTTAACTTAGAGAACCTAAGTAATTGTAAAATTATGTAAAATTGATTACGTGTGTTTAATACTGTGTATCCTTTAAAAACATCTCATATTATTTTTGAAAATTCAGTCTAAAAATAAATAAAATTTTAATATGCATATATTTTTAAACTAAAATTTGTTTCATGTGCAAAATTTTCAACTGTGTGTTAAATATACAGTATTTCTTTTTCAAAATAATTTCATTTTCTTAACAGGTTGCGTGCAAAATTCCAAATTGCGGGCTAAAATTATTGGAAATATATATAACAGTAAGTACGAGAACTAATTCAAAGGATGTTTAAACAAAATACTATATCATAATCCATTGAATAAGATAATGCTTATAATGCATTTTTGTGTCTGTGTTGATAAAGTGTAGTAATTTATATTGATAAAAATCAATAATAGCTCCTGAATGATTCATTAATTATCTTCATAGAATGCTAAATAAATAAGTAAATTAGCATTTGATGACAGAGAGAGATGATATTGTTGAATCTTTAAAGTACTTGTAAAAAGAAAATCTCGTTTTGAATTGATTAAAACTTTATTGCGTAAGAGTGATTTTTTTAAAGAATGTAAGTTTATCAGCAAAGTGTGCCGGAAAATAGATTAAATCGGTGGTTCAATAAGATATCTCGCACCTTTGTTAATTTTGTAGCATTAAATAAATATATATTTCACTACTGTATGTTGATATATAAAGAAAATTTTGCAACATAAATACTGAAATATTAAAAACAAGAACGCACGAAGTACAAAAAAGATAACTTACTATAAAATTATACATGAAAAATTATTTCTTAAAATATGTGATTGTCGATTAAAAATATGTCTATTTTGCGTATTAAATTTGAAATATTCTTTTAACTGAAAATATATATTTGTCATGTACTTTTTTGAAAACAGAAACAGGTGATAAATTTTATGTGTATCCATTTACATATATACTGTATTTTATTATATGAGAAACACATTATTTTGTATTAGTTATAATCAAATTTTTATTTTAATCATTCTGATTTTTTGAATTTTTAATAAGATAATTATTATGTATAAAGATTTAAAACATTTGACCAAAAAATTCGTTTCAGTTTTGTATAACTATATTAAATGAAAACGAATAAGTTCAAATTTATTTATTTATATACAAATTTTATTGTTTTCATGTTATAGCATCAGAAATCTTCCTTCCCGTGGTATATATTATAAGAATGATCTAATAACTGAGAAGAATAACACTTGGTTAAAAATAAAAATGAAATAATCAGCATATCATATCTACACAATGAAAATGCACTCATATATGTGTAATATTACACGCTACAGAAAATTTGAAATATTTGTAATAAACTAATGCAAATTATTTAAAAATAATAGGAGAGAAATAAAAATATCAGTAAAACGTTTTACAGAATAAGCAATATTGTAAATTAGTTTGGTAGAAATTAATAAATTATACTTTGAATAAATTATTAAAAATGTTAATCTTTAGTTGATTACTGTGAAAATTCTTTTCACTAAGTATTACATTTTTTATTCTCAACGTAAAGAAAAATATGTTTTCTGCACCTACTCTAAGTTAAATTAGGATTTCATTTATATGTTTTTCACTATAAGTAAAATGCGGAGTTAGTTTAAAAATTAGAATGTCTTTGTTTATGAAACACATAACCTTCGTTTACAAAATTATGAGTGACGACCAAAAGCCAACAATGGAATATTATGGCTTTTCCATCCAGAAAATCAGAATTCAATACATGGATTATAGAATAACTTTACGAATTTCTTAGATGGTGTTTAGAAGGTATTTCAGATAGTATTACCTTATAATTTCCCTTTAAATCAACACTTAAATAGGCCATTATACAATTGCGAATTGGGTAAAACATAATTGTAACTAATTATGAATATTAAATCCAAGGTTTTCCAAAATAAAATAAAATCGAAGATTGGAATTGCAGTAAAGATTTCTTAAAATGCTATGTTTTCCTCTGTAACGGAAAATTGAAAGAGCAATACATAGTGTAATAGACATATTTTGCTTCAAACTGTTTGTCTATAAAGAATAAGTGATTAATATTCAATATTCAGGAAATGTTAGTTTTGTCCTTACATATATATATAAATATCAATTATTAAAACTTACTCCATGAATAGTGTTTGATCTTATGGATAAATATTACTTTATTTTCCTATACAATTTCGCATTTGATAAAGATCTCACGTGATCTGAAGACTCGTGCATACCAATTAGTTAGGATGGAAAGTGTCCTTCATTAAAGATTTAAATAATATTCTCATCACTCAAGAGAGGAGGAGAGAGGTTACTTGAAAGTCAGAAATCTACGAAACGTAGACAGTCAAGGTTACAAGTAGTTCATTATCACCAGTGTTTTCCTCGACATTTTTTTAAAAAGGGATTTTTTAATGAAGGGGACGAAGATAAATTCACATATAAAAACAAATTTTTACAATGTATCAATAACGAGTGTTTTCTATATTTAATTTAAATATATGAAATCCGCACATCCTCATATAAGGTATTTACAAGCATATTAGGTATTTTCAACATATATTTTTCATATCATTTAATAATAATTTTTAATAATTAAAATTTAAATAAATATAAAGGCATGTTAAATATAACAATTTGAACAAGAATTTTTTTTAATATAAATTTTTTTGCATTTTATTATGATTTAAAATGTTTTTCATCAGTTTTGTAACAGGCACATCCAAAGCATGATTTGTGTGCATCTATTTGGCAAAATTATCAGATATTTGGTCAGAGTATTGTGATGGAAGGCAGTGATTCATTTTTTATTTTCTTAGACTCCTTTAACTTTCCTAATGATTCTCATGGTTCTTATGCATGTTACACTAACGTCAACATAAGAAAAAATGATGCCGACTCATATATCGATCTTATCACTTCACTGATCTTCAGCCTACGAGTAATATTATCTTTTGCATCTTGGGATATGACAAAAATATGTATAATGATGCTCTCTCATAATTTAAATACGCAGATCAAAAATATAAATACACTGTAAATACTGGGAATTTTCACAATTTTTTTTTTGCACTTTAAAAGCATCGTTTGTTAAAGTGATGCTTGGGAAATATAAAAACATTTTTTTTATTTCTGTCTTGAGACATTTGTAGTACACTGTTCATTGCAAAAAAATTGATTATTAAAAATCATTAAAGAATGAATCATTAATATGTAAATAATTAAATACAAAAAACTGGATCTCGATGCAAAACAAATAATTAAAAGAAAGCAAATTATTTAGATTATATAAAATTTACTTTTAATTTCAAATTGAAACTGAAAAGATTATTAAAAAGGTGACTGCACTTTTGATAATTGTATTAATTTATAAATTTGCATTTTCCAAAGTTAATAAGTTCTTATATTTGTGTATGGAAATACAACAGGAATTGTAATTGATTCTAAAGTCTTTGATATTTATGGATAAAATTAGAACACATTTGTTAATGAAAATTATATACAATTAACTCAAATTTTTTAGGTTAATTGCATTCAATTTTCAATAAAAGAACCATTTATTAAAAAATCGTAGATTTTCTTAAATCTAAAAAATAGTTTTGAAATTATTGGTTGAAAGATATAAATAGTTATTTTTAGATGTTTCTAACTTTTCCACAATGAATTGGATTTTAATACAATTTAATTGTTATCAAAAAACAATCTGCTGATAATAGAAGCTTATTCTATGGTTTATTCCGATAATTTTCAAGAAAACACACTGATACACCACTGGCTGTAATTAACACTGAAACTGCATGACAGTAATTCAGGGTGCAGCTTGTCCTTTTTGAAACTTGCGCCACAAAACGCAACCAACCAACTGACAGTAATTCAGTGTTATAATCTCTCAGTTCTCATAATGTGATAATTGAATCCAGTTGTCAAATTAGTTTAAAAAATTCCATTTTTCTGAAATTAAATTTTAAGTGTGATATTTCAAATTTTTAGTGCGCAGTTTTCAAAATATCTTAAATCCTTTGTATTAAATGAACAGTTTTCCAAATGTCAAAAATATTTAAACCATAAAAAACGTATGAATTAATTTGTGTTATATGAATATCTTTATATTAGATGATACTGGTTATTTCAAAATAAACTTCATTGAAATTGAATAAAAATCCATTTCAAGTAATTTTAAATTAAAATTTTAAGCAATTTTTGTTTAATAATTTAATAATTTTAAATAAAACAATTTATTAATAATTTTGATATTTTGTGTTATGTATGCTGCTTTTCGATAAAAATAATTCATTTATTTTTATAATTTAAATGTGATGAAAATAATTGTAATATTTAATAAAGTTCTATTTAGCCCTAGAATATATTATACTGAATATCACTTTTACGTTTTATGCTTATTTAAAATAGTTGTCATTCTACTATTTCTTTAATTGCTAATTCCTTAGTTAAAAATTATTAACGAATTTCGTAACTATGTACACTGAAAATCATTTATTTATTTTATTCTTTACAATGAAATGCCTTTTAGAAATGAAATATATTTTTATGTAATGGAGTATTAGAATTATATATATATAATGAAACGTATTTCAAGTCTTCTTTCAGGCGAAACCAGTCCAATAGTGTAAGAGGCTTGATTAAAGGTGGTGGATTTCCATGTAAAGTAAGAAGTTTCAAATGCTTTTAATTTGTAAGGAATTTCATAATTTTTAAAACAACAAAACATGCTTCATTTGATGACTGGTTTTTCATTTGATATCTGAAGTCAAAGTTTGTGGCATATTCTTAGTTGCTCGAAGTTTTTGTTACAAAATGTTGCGTACTTAATTTGTAATTTTATAAAGAACAGGCTATTCTAAGGTTGAAGTACTGCATTTATTACATTTTTAAAATACTTATTAAGTATTTCAAGTGCAAAATAAGTGCTCTTCTCATTTCAATATATTAATATCAATTGAAATGCTCAAGAGATCGAGTGAGTAAGCAACACTGTGATAGATTTAATTTTAACCAGGGTCTATCACGAAGTCTGTCATATTATACACGTATAAAATGTAGTGTCCCACTATGTTGGATGGGCTGCCCACCACTATATTCACAAGCATTATCTTATTACTTCAAAATGCGGGAGCTTTGTCTGAAAAAATATGGAACGCTTCGGGAAATAAAGAAATTACTTTCTGAGAATGTTTAAAATCCTATGTAAATTTTAGATAAAATAAATAAAACAGAACTATACACCAGTTATAAAATAATAAAAATTATTTTTCACTCAAATATTATTATATTGAAAAGTCAAATGAGAAAGTTTTTCAGGAGAAAAAAGATAAATTAAAAACTTATAACGAAATGCATAAAAGCAAGCAAAAAGTACAAGGCAGAAAAATATTAAATAAAATGAATGTAAAAAGATAAAGATACTGAAATTTTTTATTTAGATTTTATTTTTGTCTTAAAAACAAGTATTTTTTTTTTGTCGAGTGCCAGACAGACTGGCAGTACGGGTGCACTGCTCCACTCTTTCAACTGAACAGCAATTGGTTGTGGAGTCCGACTTCCTCAGTACACACATACCATAGGAACCCGTTTATAGGGTAGGCAACCATTCACAACCCATTCATACAAGGAAAGAACAAAGACAGGAGAGAGAGAAAGAGAAAGTACATCCATGCCCCGACTGGGATTCAAACCCAGACCTTCTTATCCGCAGTCAGAAATGCTGACCACTAGACAGAGTAGGTGGCAAGTTTTTAGTTAAAGTATACATTACGAATTTAATGGGCACTAAAAAAGTTAAAATGTGATGTCAGTAAAATAATATTCCTTCTGTAGAAGTTCATGTTAAATGAATAAATCTATGTAATAATATCATTTAAAAATTGATAACTGATTGAGAAACATTGAAAATAATTTGAAAAATCATTTCAATTTTCTTTTTATACATATAATTTGAGTTACAATGATAAAAAAATATCATCTCTCCATCAGGAAAATTAGGAAACATTTCTCATTATGAAAACAAAATAGAAATGTAATATGAGTGGATTAAATAACTGGCAGGGACAATAATGAAAATATTTTAAATTTTACGAGACTTAACAATGTAATTCTTTATTAAGTATAAAAGTGTTGCTTTTCCTAAAAATTTAAACTAAATAACTATTTTTGTCACATTTGTTGAAAATTGATTTTATTTTCTGGTTATTTTAAGGTAACATATTCAATTTCACCCTTGTACACCATAATGTATTTAGAGCTCGTATATATATATATATATATATATATATATATGTATATGTACATGTACATACACAATTGACGCTGGTTTTCACGAACATCTAATTTACGAACACTTACGTATACGTTTTTACTGACACAATGATAAATTTACGAATTGAAACGTCTTTTCTTTTATAGCGAACTTCCGTTTCGGTCAAATAGTCTTCTTTTCCGTCATTTTTTATATTTTAAAACTCTTATGATCTAATATTTTTCAATTTTTTTATTTCTTTTTTTATATAAAGCTTCAGAACTTAATTCATTTTTAAAGTGACACTTGCAAGTTTTCCAGACTTTGTGAAAACAATAATCGAAGACGCATACATATCATATGATAGGAAAAAAACTAGTGTCGAAGTCGATTCTTGTCCTACCCGTACGTGAGAACATAGATAGGAGGAAAAAATTCTTTAGAAGTTTAAGTTTTGATGTTCCGTAGTTTGTTTCGATTCATTTGAACAACTTAATTTATTTTATGTCCTCCTCGACAAATTTCATCTGTCGTAAAGGAGACTGAGCAGGTTTCGATGAAGATTTGTAGTAGTTGAATTATGTCGTGGTTAAAGAAACGAGCGTGTTTGTCTATTGTGTGATTGAATGTATAATTAAAGTCGAAAAGCAAATTGTTAAAAAAAAAAAAATGAACGAAAGAATATTAAAGGCAAACATTGCCGAAAATGTGAAATTTAAAAAAACAGCTTCTCAAAAATTTAAAAAACTCGAAAAAAATCGTTGAAAAAGAAAATAAAATTGCCCCCTCTCGAACTAGCAAAATCGCTTCCTCTCGAAAATATTGTAGGGAAATAAAGCATCTTAAACTGGAAGAAGCTTTGCTGCTTGGTTGAGAAAAAAGAGAGAGTTGATACTTCCTATTGATGGCAATGTCATTAAAAAGAAATCAATCTTCTTTGCTATGAAGCTAAACACACAGAATTTCAAAGAATCAGATGGCTCGCTCCAAAAAGTTAAACAAGTTTATTAAGATTTGAGATTTAAAAAATTGTATGATAAAAATGGAGCTGTGAAGAAAATTTTTGAAGGACGCCCAACCTGTCTAGTGGTTAGCATAACTGGCTACGGATGGGTAGGACCTGGGTTCGAATCCCGGCTCGGGCAAGGTTGTACTTTCCTTTCTCTTTCTCTCTGTGTTTCTTGTCCTTTCCTCAGATGATGGATGAATGTGGCCTGCCCTATAAACGAGTTTGTGGTGGTGGGGCGGGGCGATGCTACTCGTACCTCCGTGACTTGGCTCACAGGTGCCCACCGGGTAACGATAAAATGAGTAGCAGTTTCTGGCCTTGTTGCGACAAATGGGCTAATGTACTTACTTGCTCAAGGGTGCCCACCATTAGAAATAAAAAAAAAGTAAATTTCTGAAACTGAAAGGAAAGAAAAATCATTGAAATCACTACACAGTCCTATTACAACTCAAAAAATGATTTCAATGCCAAGAGATAGATTTGCTTTCTTAGATCTTACCCAAGGAACACTTAACTATAAAGGCGCTGACTATAATGGGGGTAAAGAAGCGAAGGAAAAAATTAATGTTACCTTCCGCCAACATGAATGGAACAGAAAACTACGTTTGCTTTTCATAGGAAAATATTTAAAGCCTAGATGTTAAATAATGTTCAAAAGCTCTAACAGCTACATATCATACTTGCGTAGATGATAATGAGTAGACGACCTGGAGTATTTATGGAAATTAGCTGAGAGACTTAGATCGATATTTTTTTACTGGAGAATCGTAATTCATTAATTTATGGATAACTGTACTGCTCACGTTGAAGTCCCTGATCTTGAACCAATTCGTGTGGAATTTTTCCCCTCCAAATCTTACAGCTATCTTACAGCCCGTGGGTCATGGCATAATTAACAGCTTCAGGAGCAAATATCATAAGGTACTTTTGGAAAGAGTGATTATAGGCTTGGAGTGGCCTTATGAAATTTACCTTCTAGGACAATGCATTTGTCAATAAATACTTAGAATGATGTTCAAGGGAAGACAATATCGAGACCATTTCAACATGCAGACTTTATTAAAGAAAGCACCTTAACCGTAGAAAGCCAAGTTAATTTACCTGACGACTTGAGTGAAGGTGAGTCACTACTGGATGAACTCCGACAAAGAACCCCATTTCTGCCTGAAATTTCCTTCGAGGATTTTTGAATGTAAACTCACATGTGATATGCAAGGAAGAAATATTGGATGATGAAATTATTGAGAATATACTGAATGAGAACGAAAAAACTTTCAGATATGGAACAAAAGAAGATGGATTGCAAAGACCATCTGCTAAACACGCAACTGAATGGTTAACAGGACGTTAGTATTTTTTGGAGAAAAAAATAGCGCAAAATGGTTTTATACATTGAAAGACGGTAAAATTTAGTTTCAAAAATAAAGTTCTTAAACACAGAAGATAAATTATTACTTTGCCTAATTTTTCATCTATAAAATGTTTTTAAGTATGAATCTTACTTCGCAATTGTTTCTTTAAGTGCATTCTAAATAATTTTTTCTAATAATATTTTATTTATAAAGCAAAAATAGTTTGGAAAAAAAAATCAAATCTTAATAATCTAGCGTATTTTTTTTTTTTTTGGTTTAAAAACTTTCTATTTTAAGAGCTGTTTTATGGTTTTTACGTGTTCGCAAAAACGAGCTGATACTTTATGTGAATATACATAAGGTATACATTGAATGCATATTTAAATGGGCCTCGGTAGCGCATTAGGCAGCACGTTAGTCTAATAATTTAATGTAAATCAGTCAAAAACTCAAGAAGCGCAACATATTTAAGCAAATTCGTAAGAGAATGAGTACTTCCTTAATAGTATCTTCAGTCTAAAATATTTAAGTAAACTTTTGGTAACGCAATAGCTCTTATCTATAATATGTAATATCAAATTTCAGAACATCTGCCTTTTCCACTAGTGATTTGTGTACAAAAGGAATATGATGTACTAATCTAAGAATTTATCATTGACCTGGGACACGAATTTTATTTTTAGCAAGTGTAAAGATCACATTCTAGAAAAATGCTTATAATTTTATTTTTTTTAAAAAAATTATTCTAATATATATATAGCCATTGAACTACATAAAACATACATAGATAGCATTTGATTAATTCTTGAGAGATAGGGGATTGTTCACGTCAACGCGATTATTAATCCGGATCGATTGCTAGGATATTACGAAAGAATT
Source organism: Latrodectus geometricus (assembly GCA_026290005.1). Lineage (NCBI taxonomy): Eukaryota > Metazoa > Arthropoda > Arachnida > Araneae > Theridiidae > Latrodectus > Latrodectus geometricus. The sequence continues at coordinate 184,936 of JAPDSC010078093.1, read as the reverse complement.
CTTGGCGTCATTGCAGATGCTGAAAAGCCACTGCACATCTGTCAGGAAAATCTTTTATAAAAACAGGATTTCGAAAATCTCATTGATTTCTTTTAGTTTTCAGTTTTTATTTTTATTTCATTCTATTTACAGAAATGAATGCCACCAACGTGCAGTCCTTACGTTTTGTGATAAGTCTTATTTTTACTGTCACAATTGCAGTTTATTTGCTGAAAAATCAATAAAAATTATTTAATATTTGAGAAATTATTATTCAATAAATTCATATATTTTATGGTAAAATTTATGCTTTATTATAAGAATTAATTTTTCTAGTATGAAGTATTTATCGTTTAAAATTTTTAGGATGATTTTATTTGGAAGAAAAACACAAATTTGGTGTTCTGTGTTATTACATTGTGAAAGAAGTTTTGAGGAAATTTACATGTATAATTATTTTTATGTATCTATATCGGTTTTCAAAGATAGATAACGATCGTGTTTATGGAATTAATCTCATCTGCAATTTTAGCAAGAATGGTATGTTGCGAGCTCTTTTCATTAAAACATTTGAAATTTTTTCAGAGTTTCAATTCAGTTTTGTTTAGTAATAAACACAATACTATAAGAATTATATTTCCTTTTTTATATTATTTTGAACTTATATAATAAAATTTTCAGAATCTCTGTTTAGTATAATAAACATCTTTGTATTATATGTAAAATTTACAGCATTTTATTTGAAGTAAGGAGAGAGTATAGTATTTTTAGAATACTTAATTCTTCTCTTAACGACAAAATTGAGTAAAAATTCAAATATCCCTATTTCTTAAGAATTCTTCCTAAAATACCAATTTAAAAGATGCAATATCAAAGCAGAAAAATATTATTGTTTCCTAAAATTCACGTATTTTTAACTCCACATGGCAAAACTAATAAATCTGATTTAAATTGTTATGTTCTTATAGTATTTATTATAATACTTATGGCATCAAATGAAAAAGGATTTTCTTCAGTTATTTCTCAGAGTATGTCATTCGAGCAATGAGTTTATTCGAGTTTATCGAGTTTATTCCGGAGTGCCATATTATTCTCTTTGAATAGAGGCTATGTAATGTTTAAAACTATGAAAATTCTGTATGCATTTTTTGAGATACAATGTAAAGGAATGGTGTTCATTGTTTTAAATCTACTGTAGGCAAATCAAAGTGATATTAATTTTTGTACTTAGTTTAAGATAACTTAAGAGTATTGACTTTTACATTATTTCTTTTTTAGGCATCTTTGTTAAGGATAGACCTTTAGTATTGTTAATTGAAAAAAAATGCTCATAAATAATGAGAAATATTCGTAGCTGAATCTGATGAACTTATTTAAGGATATCTCAAAGTAGGGTTGTTTGATATATAAAAACATGCAGTATTCTCTCGGAAAAAGTTTGGTATCATTTCATTTTAGAGTAGTGTGAATACTTTAAGGTACCATTTGGGATATATAGTGTTAACTTTCTTAAAACAAATTATGCTGCAATAACTAATAAATATTCGATTACAAACATTCGTGGAAATCTCTTGCAAATCAATTCAGCTTTCGGCTTGCATGGATAGCATTGAGATTGTTCTTCTATTGCCTTGAGAGAATATTTCTTTTACAGCCAATGAGATTGTTCAGTCGGGATTGGCAGAAAGCCACCCAAAAACTAAGTATATGCTTATCCAGAAAATATTGTTAAATCACGCACTCGTCCATTGAAAAGTGACTCTCATGAGTATCAAACTGTACCCTATTTCAAATACCTTGATTATATTTTAACACGGTGAACACATTATTACAGAAAATAACATTATTTCTGAATTCGAAATAATATCATATGTCATAAAAAAAATATTACCAACAAAGCATTTTTTGGCTTTTGTTCAATAACGAGTCCTAGTTTCTTCTTAGAAAAATAATGCTTTTTGCTTGGCTGGCTACATGTGTTTGGCTTAGAAACTTGAGCTATGAAAAAACTGAAATGATAAATATGAAAAAAAAATAATAAAAAAAATAAATAAATAACTTTTGTTCCCATACATGAAACTTCAATATTTTAATGCTTCAGATGTTATTGTAATACAAGAAACTTGGCTAAAAAATTTCAAAAGATATCGTTATTTAAAAAAAATAATCTTTTGTCAGGATAAAGAAGATAGTCGAGGTGGTGGTTTCTATTATCAATTAGTAAGTTCATTTCAGCAAGTCCATTTTCACCCACCCGTCTATCAGATGATGGCAGAGAACTCTTAGCTGTCAAAATCACTGGGGCAACTACTACGAATTCGATTATCAATATTTATATTCCACTGACCAATTTTCTTCTGAGTGACTTCATAGTATAATTCGAAGGATTCAGCTTCCTTATATCCTCATCGGAGATTTTAATGTGAGACATACATCATTAGGAAAATGCGCCAGCTCAACAAACACAAATAATTTTCTTGAATGGATTCAGGAAGAGAATCGCTGCCTCCTGAGCTCTGAAATTCCAACCCATTACGCTACACACCATAAGACTTCACTTTTGTATCACCAGAGATTTATTACTTAAGTCTTATTGATATTCATCCGGATTGTGTTTTGGCCTGATCATTTATCTTCTAAAACCTGTATAGCTATTGGAGATATTGAGCACAATATAACGAGCAGAACACGAATCCTGTGGTCGCAGATTTTTGCTTTCATCAATACTGATCATGAAATTTGTAATCGTCAATCAACTGATCAATTCAATCATCTCTGCATTAATAAGCTTTAGAAATTTCGACAATGGCAGAATATGTCATCTAAATCTTATCCCCCATGGTTGTTTTCTAGATGTAGTTATCTCCTGGGTCAAATGAGACGTCTTTGGCGTATTCTAAACGCACGCGTAATAAGAACATTTAGACAGCATATAAAAGAACTGCTGCGGAATTACATTAACCGCTCCTATCTCTGTTTCTAAAATACTGGGATGATATAATAATATCAGCTGGAATGTCTAGAAATATTTTCAACTAATTAAAAAATCTAAGAAATAGAGTTACAATCGCTCCAACTTCACATTTGATCTTATAACATGATAACTCTCCAGTGGCAGATCCTACTCTTCAAGGATCTGCCACTGGAGACTTTTCGAATTTTTTCAGACTTTTATACCCACCCACCAATTCTGGTGGGTATTCCACTGGATCTAAGTATAAGTGATTTTACAATGAACCCTTTACAGCTTCTGAACTGCATGAAGATTTGGCAAAATGTAAGAACTCATCTGTTGGTCCAGATTAGATACCTGCAAAAATATTAAAAAACCTTTCTGCTACCAACTTTGATTACCTCCTCTCTCTAATGAATAGATCATGGATAACAGGTACTATTCCAGAAATATGGAAATCATTCATTGAAATTCCAATTTTAAAACCGGGAAAAAGCTCCAATCTTGTGGCATCGTATTGTCCTATATCCTTAACTTGTGTTATGTGTAAGTTTATGGAAAAAATGTTTTTGAAGAGATTTATAGCCCATATATCCACCATGTCTTATTTTCACCCTAATCATCACGGATTTCTGCCGCATTGAGGCTGTGATAGCATTTTATCCATCAATCATCATCAGATAATTTCAGCCAGATTCCCGAGAAAATTCGTTGTTTTGGTTGCAGTAGATATTTCCCAGGCCTATGATTCAGTATGGCCAGACTGCCTTATCTATAAATTGCTTCTGGAAAACATCAAAGTAAATGCTGCCCTTTATATTCAAGCGTTTATCACAACCCGTTATTTTCAAGTAAAGTGGAGAAATTAACTCTCTCTGTCAGCCACCTCTTATAGGGGAGTTCCGCAGAGGAATGTGTTATCACCATTTCTGTTCTCAGTGTTTATGGCAGACCTCTACGGTATCCTCCCCCTCGATATCAAAGGTTTCATATATGCAGATGATATATTTCTAATGTACGAATATGTTAATTTGGGAAAACTTCATCTAAACTAACATTAACATTTGGAATATTGCAAAGCTGGTGTGAAGATTGGAAGTTGTCTATAGACCAACAAAAATGCTCTGTAATTCTTCTATTCGACAAAAACCTAATTTCAACTTGTCCGACAACAATCATCCTATTTCCTGGAGTAAGAATATTCGAATATTTAGAATGAGTTTTACGCACAATTTATCTTTTCGCCATCCATTTTATGAGATGAGAGCAGTGGTATCAAAAAAATTGAATGCTTTAAAAGGTATTACAGGAAATAGATGGGATGCTCGTACTGCTCATCTTCTTCAAATCGTGATGTCCTTTATTGTCTCCAGTCTTGATTATGGCTGTCACGTATTTGCTTCAACGTGTGCAACAGATCGAAAGCTCATGGAAACTGTATATCACACCGCTTTGCGAATTGCAACAGATGTTCCTAAGTGAACCCCCATACCGATTCTTCTTCAAGAAGCAGGTGTAACTTTTCTTCACTTCAGACATGATATGCTCTTCTTAAATTTTTACATTTGGAATTTCAGCAAAGCATCACTATCTCCTTAACCTCAATTTTGGAGAAGCTGAACTACAATCAAGTTAAGTGTAATCTTCCTCTGGCCATCAGAGCCGAAAGGTGGCTCAACAAGCAAGGAATTAATACACCAGGCATATTAAAAGCTCCCTCAGATTGATAAAAAATGTCAGCAAAAACTTCCATTTGTAGCTCGAGTCTCCCTTTTCAGACTAAACGATTGCAAAATGATATAATTTGTAAATTATTTCACCAGATTTGTGAGTCCTCATTCCAGGAAAATGAGCTGATTTTTACTGATGCTTCCAAACGGGGACCAAGCACGGGTATTTCTATACTTAATTTTACGAATAGTATCTCAATAACAGTAAAGATTAGTTCCATAAACTCTATTTTCTCAACTGAAGCCATGGCACTACTTATTGCAGTCTCTAAAATCTGCGATGAACCAAAAAAATATGTCCTTTTCACAGATTCTTTTTCTTGCATCTCAGCTCTTTCTTTTTATTCCAGGACATCCCAGACTATTATCCAACTGTTTCAATCACGAATTGTGCACTTTATACAAAAATGTTTGTCAGTACAGTTAGTTTGAGTCCCTGGACATTCAGGGATTACGGGCAATGAAATCGATGACTCGTTTGCCATAGCAGAAACTTAGAATCGATGTGCTTTAAGATCCATTTCTCCTGAGGATCTAGAACAACACATCAGGAAACTTTTCCTAAAAGAAAGACTTGACCAATGAAAAAATAACAAATGTGCCGAAGCATTCTCTCACATCATATCTATGAAAAAAATGTTGGGCTACTAACGAAATCTCGATTAGAAGATGTATGGCTGGCTGGAGCTAGAACAAGATCTTTCCCTACCAATTTGGTTCCATTTAGATTTAATCTCTGGCTGACAGCTGTCTATACGGTTATCCTAAAACTATAGATCATATTTTCCTAGACTGCTCGTTATATGAGGATCTGAGAAACCAACTTAGGAAAGGATTATGAATAATCGCATAGCAATATCGTTTTCTTGGTTATTTGAATTATCTTCAAACCCGGAAAATAAATTCTTGCTTGCTGTGAATTTTTGCGACTTACAAAAGGATTTTAATCTTAAAGACATAAAAAGTGAGAATTTGTAATTTTTACTTTCTTTGAACAGATTTTATGAATCAGACTTATCTACTTTTCTGCAAGACATGTCTCTTAGTTCTCCCAATTGATTTAAAGCCTTCAATTATCTTTTCTTAAACAACGTAAATTAATTTTAATTTATCTCCAGTTATTTTTTTTCAATGTGAGCTACATGCATTTTAGCATAGAGCTCCGAAAATGTCTGCTATAACCAACCTACTTGAGTCCCTATGAAGTACTATTTATATTGTATTGTATTTTTTGTGTGATAACTGTAATAATTTCTATTCGAAAGATTTATGTTTATTAAGAACATGTTAGAGTTTAATTCATATCGAGAAAAAGAATTGGAGGAGAATGGTTGGACGAATCCAATAATTCATCAGTTTGGATCACAATGATCCACCGGTTAGACGTTTATTGTAATATTGGGTCAATATTGACAGAAATTAGAGAATTACAGTGGTTGACCTCTGTCTAGAACATGACTAGAAAACAGAGTAATTGTCAAAGCGCAGCATTAATCTTTAACATTTTATCTTTGATATCATATTTCGCACTTTGGTGAAATAGGCAGTAAACGTATGAAATGATGAGTTCTGTTTCCAGTTGTGATATAATGATATAGTTTCATATGAACGCAGATGTATTGCGTTCTGAGAGCTCGCACTTTTAAAAATATCGAATTTAATTCTACACAAACGACTGTAAGTCCATTCTTTTATTTCCTAAAACTTGTTCATTTTTAAAAGATTAAAATTAGCACTTAAAAATCTAAAGGAAACCAATCTGATCAGAATTGAATTTTTTTCTCTTAATTAAATGCCATAAAAAGATTTATTTAAGATCGTAAGTGATTTAAGAAATTTATGTAAAGATGATTGCAATATTCATGGAATATTAACTATTTAGCTTGCCAATTCTGAATATTTGAAAAGAATTTTAACAGGACACTATCATCATTTTATCATCAGGGTGGCAACTTTCAGCCATGTCAAGATTAAGGATTTATTGGCTAAATACTTTTGTAACTGTAAAACTAGATGAGATAAATCTTTTTTAATGACTTTATCACTTTATATTTTTATGTGTGTTCTTTTCATTAACTAAATTTTAACACAATTGGACTATATCTTCTAACAGAGTTTATTGTTTGTTATGGAGGAAATATTGCAGCAATGATCAAAACCATTTAACAAAAGACTTCATGTTAACAATTTGTGTTTCATGGAAGGTAAAAAAGTGATTTTTAAGTTACAGCTTCTATTTGAAGTTAAAAAAGTTTTAATTAACCAAATTTTAACTACTTTGCTCAACACATAATAACGGTTGCATGTTTTTTACTAAATGTAGTTACATTCATACAAGGAGTTTAACAGGATACATAATAATAGTACCCCCAAAAAAGCCCGGGGTACCATGTTTGATCATGAATTACATTTCAAATTAACTTTGTGATAACATTCGTGAAAAATAAAATAATTCACAAATAGTTGTCAAAATAATAGAAAAACTTGCGAATCAATATGAGATTGAAAATTGCGCATTGTAAATATTAAAATATAGTTCTAGATATTAGTTTTTTTTTTTACTTAAAAAGTGTATATCAAGGTAGTCTATTTTAGTTTTAGTAAAGTTGTATAGATCACATAGATTTTCGCCAAAAGCATAAAGGCCGTACAGACTTTCAAAAAAACTAAATGGTAAAAGCCCAACTAGCTGAAATAACTATGATCGAGACATCCCAGCTTATAGTTGTTTCTAGAAGTACGATTACTAAGATAATAACAGTGTAAAATACTGTCATGACTTTAGAAATCGTATTAATTACGATTAATAACGTGACAAGACAAGTAAGGCAAAGCAAAATAGTAGATGTGTGTGGTAGGAGAAATTGAGTGATAGAAAGCGACAAGTATTGAAGCGGTTAATAATGTTTGAAAAAGACTGCAGCTAAAATAACCACAGAGCTCAGTCACCATAAGGTTCCTTAATCACCAATAATTACAGCCAAGAAGCATCTTCATCAATGTAACTTTACGGCAGAGGAACAATTATAATTTTGGCAAAACACCTGTTATCATTTGTAGTAAATATTAATTTTGAATGCCATTCTCAATAATACCACAACCATAAAACCTGGTCGATTGATAAATAGAAGATGTCAGACAAATCATCTTTCACAAACGTTTTCTTACAAGAGATGTTTGGAATCACATAGATAAGTGTAGGATTGAGATTGTCTCCTTTAAAAAGTCAAACATGAAAGTTGATCTGCAATATATGGACTGCATGTTATGGATTTTTCTAACTTGATCGTAGTCTTGAATGTAAAGACTTCTTGGGAAAAATATTTTTAGATCCATTCTATGATGTAAACTTTGTTTCTTCATGGAGAAAGACTTTTTTAAGATTATAATGTTCCTTGTCATGCAGTGTGACATGTCGTAGTTTGATGAGCACGACGATAAAGTCAAACATCCACCTTAACCTGCACAGTCCTCTGATCCATCCAACCCGATACTTTTACAATAATTTCATGAAGAATGGTTTCGTATTCCTCTAAGCACTATTTATTTCTTGTATTATTCGAGTCCTGACAGAATGCAAGCTGTATTTCACTTCAAAAATGTTTTAGTAAATCCATATTTGTAAAAGGTTCTTTTTAAATCTGGTTTGTAATTTAAAATATCGGTAACTATGTTTATATAGACATGCATTAAACGAATAAACTTCATGTAGTTATTATACAAATGAAATAAAAACATTACCCTTTTATAGCTCGAAAGCCCTAAATTTAAAATGAACTATTTTCTGAATGTACACATAATGTACAAAAAATGGAAATGAGTAACAAATGTATATATATGTATTTTTTCGCTTAGCTTCTGTTTAATTTGTGATATACAAATTACTGAAAAATGCCTTTAAAATTTGTTCATGATATGATATTTTAAAAAGATGAAATTTAACTGATTTGTTGAATTTATATATTTCAATATGCGATGTATACTGCGTTTATACTTATCATGCGTTTAAAACTAAAAGTAATTTTATTCACTCATCTTTAGCCTAACATTTTAAGCTTTAACTAAATTAAGTAATTTATTTTTGCATTCTGAATATCCTGTGTTAGACACAGCTAAGTCAACAAATGATTTTTTTTTGTGCCAGAAAATCTAAATTATGTTGAATAAATATGCCAGGTATTTTTTTTAAATATTTAGTCTTTAAAACATGTGTTAAAAATAAATGTAATTTATACTGTAAGCTACGTGTATTAACTTAACTGATTTCTTATTAGAATTACTTCTACACGTAACCATGTCAGGACGTTTTAATAAAAAAGACTGCAATTCAGTAACAAATAACAAATTTATTGAATATCGCGCTTATCCATTCTATGACTGACTCTCTCGGTCGACGTACATCAACTCTCCTTTTTGTATTCGACCTCTAGTGGCGATTTCACATTTCTAACAATACATTTCTTCCATAATATCATTGCAAATTTTACTTTAGGAACTGAATGAATATAATAGTGTATAACTTTTTTGTAGCACTGATCACGTCTTTTCTAGATTAGTTTTTGGTCATCATTGTAATTGAAAGGGAGCCAAGACTTACCACTTGAAAACAGATCTTCATTGGGTCTCTGTAATTAATTAAATAGTGCTAGGAAATTTTTCCAGATTTACAGAAAATAAACCTGGTTATGCCGGTAAATTTTACAGTGGTATGTTAGGATTGCTGATTATAATCTTGATCAATTAGTTAAGTGCAGAATAACTCGCTTAGAAACATTAATTTATGGATCTTATTCTCTGACTGTTTGATAACGATAGAACAATGCAACTTGACACATTTCGTATCGCACTATGAGCGACTTCTATCAATGCTTGTTTGAGAGTTCTTTTCCTCTTCTATTGAATAAACCAGTGCAGTGAAACAAGGATTCTATCAAACTCTTTTGATGATGTTTTAAGATTGCACAAAATCTGGCCAAATAGCAATATTTTCGTTTAGTAAAATATAGCAAATCGTAATAGAATAACAAATTTTCATACTTTTTAAAACTCATCTCGTTATTCCTTATTACGTGTAGCAACTAGAGCGTTTTATTACACACTTAATTTTCATGAATCCAATATATTTTGCAAATTTCATTCCCACATGATTTTTCTTACATATTCTAAAAATTATTATTTGTATTACATTTTCAATGCCAAAAATGTATATTAGGAATAAAAAGACGACTCCTTTTTATTAAGTAAAATTGAACAAAACCTCACAAATTTCTATTATTTTATTCATACTGCAATTAACCGAATTCAGAGATCAAATACGACTTTTGAAAAATGAATCTATTTTTTCTTTAGAGCAAATGCAGAATCTTTATTTAAGAGATGCATTAAAATATTGCATAATAAGAGCATACAGTATTAGTATTTAAAGTACATTAATCAAAATCATCTTATCTAAAAAATTTTTAAATCTTCAAATTGTAAAATTACGGCAATCGAATATAACATTCGTTTCGTACTGTTTATGATTCATTTGTTTCAAAATATTTTAAGTACTTTCACAAGTTTCACTTACTAGAACTAATTATATTCATTTTTGTAATTAATATTTTTTTTAACATTTTGTTTAAAAATATTATTTTTTAACCTTGAGCTTGAATCTTTCGTTTACGTCTACACATATTATTTTATTAGAAACTAGTTAAGCAAGATATTAAAATTTCAGACTCGTTATTATGCTTTCATATGACCTTAGAGTACTATTAACGGATTTCCTCATCCCGTGATAAAAAAGTGAGAGTTTTATTCAATGTAATATTATTCTTTCAAACTGTTACTTCTCTGTTAATCGACTTCAGAATTTTCTTGTCAAGTAAGGATTACATTTGAATACAAATTACTTATAATTTAAATAAGAATACAAAATCGCTTTACAGTTCCTTTTATATTTTCCTTGCGAATTAAATAAAGATTTAAAAAAAATAAATGGGTATTTTCAAAAATTATTATTGTTTCAACTATTTGCAATTAATTTCATGAATTTAATTTTATTTACTTTTATTTAAATAAATTTCTTATTCAAATGCCTTTAAAAATGAAGAAAAACATAATTAAAATACTGGAAATATTTCTTTACTTTACTCAACGCATACAGATTGGATTTCCCATAATCAATGCTGTATGTGTAAGAGCTAATTATTAACAACCTCACTAACGCAGTAGTTCTCAATATGTATGTGTGTTTTTTTGTGACATCATACTTTTAACGATTTCAAAATATGGTGGTACACAAAGGAAAAGATAAGTTTGGAAGTTGTTTACTTACCTATAATGCACTGTGTAAGAAAATTAATGATAATATTTTTGAATATAAAATAAAATAATGTAATATGTACTACAAAAACAACTGTATAATTATTAAGGGATATATTACAATGTGATAATAAGGACACTTTTAATGAGAAATTCATGCTTGATGTTTTTGATAATTTCGTTTATATTTGGTCGTAAAAATGACAATGCTAATCTCATGAAATCGACAATTCTAATCAATGTAAGTTAATACAGAAAATCTGAATTCACATAAACCAGATGTAGAAAAATGTATTTGTAGATACTGAGAACACTTGACAGTTTTTCACGTGGTGCAAAAATTTCACTTTATAAAAGTTCGCAGTTATCGAAGATAAAAGCAGTTTTTAACTGTAAAAAATATGGTATTTAACTATAAAAACAAGTTTTTTACAGTGTATTTTTCTTGATTTAGACAAATTTGACTTGTAATAAAAAACATTATAATTTTTACTATATGGATTCTAAAATTTGGCTGTCCCCTTTAAGAATTGTATGACACTCAAAAGTGCCGCGGCATTGTGGTTGAAAATCACTGCACTAACGCTTCACAAATGAAGGTGGATCCATGTAATTATACCTCTGGGGGTGTCAGGTCAAGTACTGGTATGACTTCTGCTTGGTCCCTGCTTCTAAATTACGAAAACTCCCACCCAGCTGCTTTCGCCTAGCTGGTAGAGCCTAACTCTGGATAGGCACAGGGAAGTATGGTGACAAATGGAAGGGGATATTGTTGGTGATATGGAGTAAAATCCTTATGGAGGAAATTTTCAAATATGATTTGTGTGTGAAAAAGTTTGATTTCGAATAATGATCATATTTATAATGATAATTTGAAACTGTATTACAAATATTACATGGGAAATCGAGTGCCTAATATCACACAGAATGACAAAATACAATTCTCCGAACCAATGGTAAGAAAAAGGAAACTCTTTCTTATTTTTGTGGAGAAAGGGGGAAAAAAAACTAAGTAGTACTAATGCTATTATTTTAAATTTCAAGTTGAAAACAATTGAACAAATAGGAATCAAGGATATTCGTGATGCTTTAGTAAGTAAAATTACTTTCCTTGGAGTAATTTGATTCTAAACACTGGGTACTAATGGGAGATATAAATGTAACTTATATTTAAATACTTTTGCATGTATATCCATCAGGAATAAGGCATGAAGTCATTAAGGCTTTCATAATAACACTTTATTTTTGAAAATATAATAGTACATGATAGGAAATTAGAATATATCAAACTATTAAAAAGTAATTTTTTTACAATACAAAAACAAAAGTACTTGAAAAATATATGTGAAAAATACTGAAACAGTATTCTGTATATTAAATTATCAGAATAAAAACTATTTTAATCAAATATTTATAGAATTTTTAAGTTTGCATAAATATTCATAAATTAATACAAATATGTTAAAATATTTATAGATAAAATACATCTACAATGAAAAATCACTACACAGATTAAAAATAAAATATACGGAAAGAGTCATAACTGTGTAAAATCCGAAAAGATGTCTTAAAATCAATCAAAGATACAGTTATGTTCAAGATTGAAATCTTTAAAATAATTGTTAGAGTTGATTTAAAATTTAACATGCAATTAGAAAAAGCACTAATAAATGTCTTACGTAACTTTAAAATATAATGAGATGTTTTTCGAGATAAAAATAGAAATGAGAAACATTTATTTGATTATTAAAAAATAAAATAAATTAACTCTGAATGTAAAATTTTATTTTGTACTATAACTAAGCAAAATTTGTAAAATAAATAAAAGTTAGTTTTTTAATAAATGTTTTCCTATACTATCACAAAAATTATATTGTTGTGAAATTTCTGGTTCTTCATTTCTTTCTATACACCATACTTTAAATAAAACAAATAAGGAAGTTGTTTCTATTGGAGTTTTCCAATTTTAAGCTTTTCGAATTTACCCTCTCTTCATAACATTTTTAACTAAGTTACACGAAAATTTTTGTGAAACTATTAAAAGAATGATAGCTGACATTCAATATATTACAATCCTGTTATAACAGCGGCTTTTTTAAGCTTCTTCTCTGACCATTATCATCAGATGCATTCCATTGAGAGAATGATATTGGATATGTATACTCGAATATGAAAGGCGAGTATCTTTCTCATCTCAGTAAAATCTCATGTCTGAATACTCAAACGTAATACTAGCTTAGATTAATGTAATCATTTTATAATAGTGAAATTCTCCTCCTTTGTTGGCTGATTACACCAGCAGAGATTTTTAAGATAATATATGCTTATAAAGAAAAGTAACACAAGAAATTTAAAAAATGAATTATAAATTTTCCAAGAGTGGATAAATAAATCCCAGAATATATTTTCGTCAATAATACATAAAGGTTCTTAGCAATAAATGACAGTTATATGTTTATAAAAATACATTTAAAGAAATCCACTTTAGGAAAAGAGCAATATTTAAAAATATTATTCTTTTGAAGAACTCTGTAGGATCAGATTTCACAAAGTTTATGTATCGATGGTTCTTAAGTTGAAAAAAACGAATACTATACAATTATTAAATTCCGTATTATGAAAGATATATATACATAAAATATTATTAAAGAAATAGCACATTGAAATATACTAATACGCATTAAAAATAAATACATAATTTGAGTCCAAGAAAAAAATAGTTTGAAAAAGTTAAACAAGCATGAATGGGAACAACGATAAAATATTGATAATAGTGATCAATCAAAAATTGCGACAGCTAGAAATTATTAAAAAATAGAAAAATAATTCATAAAGAAAGCAATGATTCACTTTGGATAAAATTTTTGAAGCTATTTACTTACTCGTTTAATTTTCTTATTTCCTACGATTAAAATAATCAAGAAAGTAACTAGAGCTGATTTTGAAGAATTTTTTGAAAAAAAAAGATTTCCTTTTTCAAGTATTAGTAGGTGTTGGTATATTTGTACAAGATTTGGAACAACCTTAATGTAAAAATGTGAATTTTTATTGAATTATTATACAGAAGCTGTTTACTTTAAATTAAGATCAAATGAAATTAGGTTAATTAAAAATGCTAAATATGTTCACATTGTCTATATTCTTGCACGCCAATATTGTAATTAATGGCAACTTTTATTAATATTATTGGTAAGCGGAAAATTTAGAGGCATTTCTTTAAATTTTATAAACATTCAGCGAAGTATCACAATGTGATGAAACTCAATTTTTTAATTTTTTAAACCTCAAATACTTTGAAAGGCTCAAGAGATTAAATAATTTGGGAATTTAAATGTTCCAACTCAGAAAAAATGGAATTAAGTTTAAAAAGCTATATAAATTATCATTTTCATGTTACTTATAATTATATATATGCGAACAATTTATATAATAATATAATTCAATTATTATTTCAGGAAATATTTAATGTTGTAGTCTATAAATTCCATATTGAATGCTGTAATGTAGGAGCAACAAAATACATAAAATACTCTCCTCAAAGTTATAACTTTACATTGATAATTAATGAATTAAAATCAAAAGAGTTTAATTGGGAGTGGAATAATTCACCTGTAAGATTTTACTATAATAATATTTTATATTATATTTCTACTAAAGTTACAATAAATCCTCATTCATTATTCAAAGTTTTTTTTTCATTTAAGTTTATTATAATTATTTTTATTAGACGTTTTTATTTTAACTTCGGAACCAAAAATCTTGACAATATTCTGATAAAAGAAAAGGCATCATATTGTTGAACATCTATTTAATTGTTATTTATAAGAAAACGTTTTACATGAAGTTATACAGTAGTTCACGTTCTCCAATTTTATTTCAAGCCATTTTTGCTGAAGAATTACTTGAAAATCACACCTCATCAACGAGATATTCATATTTCAAAATATTTCTGAATTTGAGCGAATTGTTTGAATACTTTACACTCTTTGATCAAGAACTACTCAACTTTACAATATCAATTATATGAAAATCCTAAGTTATGTTACTATCTATATCACAAAATACCTATCTATTGTTGTTATTTCAACAGAAAAATAGAATGGTTATATTCTGTCTTTTCTAAAAATCTGCCTTTTTGAATCATTTATATCTGTTATTTATACATAATATTTATATTTAATATTATGAACCAAAGCTTAAAAGCAGTTATTTTATACATTTTTACTTAATGGATTTCATTGTAATGCTTCTTTTTCACTGACCAGTTTCAAAATAATTTTAATATTTGGTTACATATGTGCATATGTGCATATATAATAGTGAATCATTGTAATCTAAATTAAAATGCTTTTTTAATATATCTTGATATTGCTAAGATAAAAGAAACTATTTTAAAAAACAATTATTGAATTGTATATGAATTAAAAGAACAATTTATTGCAAATATTTTTAATTGCACATTCGTACGCGAAGCATATGTGTCGTTTGTGTCTTTGTAATGCTGGACAGTTATAATATAAGTTAATATTTATAACTAGCCTATATATTAGCTTATAATATAAGCCTAATATTTATAACATTTTAAACCACAAATGCAAAAAATTTTTCGAAATTTTTTAAGAAATGTAAATTTGGCATTTATGCCCTAAGTGATTTGTTAACAGTAAAAGCAGTTAGAGTAAGATATACGAGTAGAGAGTCTTTATTAAGTACTTTTTAGAAAGTCTGTCTCAATTTATTTCACCTCATAAATATCAAAATAAAAAGTAGTTTCATTCGAAATGCCGAAAAATTGAAGAGAGTTTTAAAATAACTTTATTTTGAGTCGTTGGCTTCACTGAATTTTAATATATTCGGAAAATAATTATATAAAAAGATACTTCTTACATATCAGTTCAATTCCGGGCTATTTACGATGGTGAAACAGAATTTTTTCAAAAGATCTAGCAGTAAAACATATTTTACTTTTAAGAAGATAAACATACATTACTTTGTAAAGATTCAAAATTCCTTCCCTTGTATTTTTATATACAAGTTCTGTAGTTTTTTTCTTTACTATATTTTTAAAAAATCCTTGCACACAAATGCGTATGTGTGTGTATATATAAATGCAGTATTAATATATTATACTTCCAAAAGCTGTATTTATAAATGTGTAAATAAAATTATTATTCATTTTTAAAGAATATATGAAATGAATTCTGTGTTTATATACACATACATATATGTGTGTGTGTATGTGAATGAGAAAGAGAGAAATTATGGAATTTTTTTTATGAAATTCATTTTATAGTAATGCAATGCATGAATTTGATTTTGTTAATTCATAAGTTGAACGAAAATTAATATTTTCTACATATTCTTCTTCTATTGGCAGGACAATCCAGTATGGGCCCTCTCGCACAAGAACCGGTCCATTCCTTCGCGTCCATTCGCTTCCATTCCCTTCTCTTCTTAGTGATGGTTTGCCGATTCTTTATCTTCACAGCAGTATGTATAACAACTAGAAAATTTAGCACTGATAAAATATATTAACCTTAATTTGCAGAGAAGATTTCAAAGTTATTATTTTATAAATCCCAAGTGTTACTTTTATTTTTTTTTGTGAACCACATTACAATTTATATATTTTTCTATTCTTGAATAGAACTCTAAGTAGCTTTTAAACTGTTGGAACAAAATTTAGCCGTGATTAACAGATAACATTACTAATGTTAAATGTGAAATTGAAAATTCACTTTGTAACATTAGTTAAATTTGCAAGAATTACTTGTGATTTATTCACAAATGGACTCTATATATATTCAAAAAGTATCTTCTAAGATTTCAAAATAGTATTAGAGAAAAGGATTTATTCGAATAAAATGCTTTCATTTGAAATAATCTCTTTTAACAACTATAAATCTATACTATGCACTAAAAGTATTTCTCACATTAAATTCGAAGGAAAATTTAATTTTGAATGAATAGCTAAAATCTCATGCTGTATTATTATCATGAACATTTCTTATTGCTTCATAAACTATTAATTGATTGAGAATTTTAGATAATATAGAAATGGATCTGTTATTATTTCAAATACTGTCATTCGCTTTGATATTATATAATCACTGTGATTAATTTAAGAAAAATACAAGAGGGATGCAAAATGAATGTATATTGTAAAGTAACTGAGACAGATTTCTCAAGAATATCTTCTCACTCCCAACCTCTTGTTTCATTTCCATAAAATTTCTATAAGAATATTTTATTGTTTCCTAATGATAAAATAGATTATAAAAAACATCTATATAATTGTTGACTATAGCTTTATAGTATAAACTTATTGATATTATCAAACACAATATTAAATATCAATTACAAGATTGAAAACTTTAAGATTAATACAATTTTTGTCTTAATCTTTTCTTTGATTTTA
>JAPDSC010078093.1:78650-143751 GCA_026290005.1 Latrodectus geometricus | reverse complement strand
TATATATATATATATATATATATATATATATATATATATATATATCAATTATAAATGAAATTAAATTTTATATTTAATATAGAGAGGAAAATGAAATGAACACATATATAGAATTGAATATTGAGATGGTCAGCTTTACCAGGGAGGGTTGACCACATTAGTCCAAAAATATGGTTTTTCAGCAATGGAGAGTCGTCAAAACTAGGCCACTACAGTCTAAAACCATAGAAAATCGCCAAATAAGAAAATAAATGATAATAAATAATCAGAATATAGATGCACAGGATTAGATGTAAAATGTAAGGAAGTATTTTCAAATACATAAAAATAATAATTTCAAACCAAGTAAAACCCGCAATATATAAATATCGAAAGCAATTAAGTGCAAGTTGTAAATAGAATTTCAAGTTTTTTGTAAGATTTTCAAGGCTTTAGTGACCCTTCTTCTGTAGTTTAATAATTATCCCTTACTTAACGCTTATAAGCAAGACACTATTTGTTAAATAGTTTTTGATTTGATTTATTGGTACATTAATATTTAGTAAGGTATTCTTAAGCGTTTAATTTATTTTCTAATATCATTTAGACTTTAAACATCCGATGGCTGAGTGGTAAGCGTTCCTGACTTTAGGCTGTTGGTCACGGGTTTGAATCCCGGTTTCAGCATGGACGTCTGCCATACCGGCATGCATATCTGGGAGATATCAATATTGCTTTATTAAAAGGAAAAGGAAAATTTCAATATTATTCTACATAAATTCCATATTTCTATCAGGTAGGGCTTGATGGTATTGCAGGAGAATTTCCCATATTAATGTATTAATACATCAGTTTGTCAGCTAATAAAGTTTATCACTTATGTGTACTAAAGTTATGTGGTGCACGTGTTAAGAAACTGTATGGGATAATTCATATATGGGGTATGTATAAACAGAATACAATATACAGAATAAATTGGGTGAACATAAACAGTAAGAGTTTAACAATATATTCACAATTATGCAAAATGTATAATTGTGAAAAATTATAAGTAGTAACCATGATGATAATTTGGATATAATACAGTGGATATATACAATACGGCAATACTTTCTTATAATAAAATTACAAAGGCCATTCTGATCTAGTAGAATAACATGAAATAGGCAGGGGAGTAGTATAAACAATGTAGAAGCAAGGAAAATTTACTAACATGAATAATAATAGGACCATTGAATAATAACTTATTAGTTATTTTTACATTACAGAATACATATACATTAGAATAATTCTGAGATATGTCATGACGTATACATTTATAATTCCTATATTAGGGACGATTTACAACAACATTATACTATAGAACACCATTATTGTTGATAAAAATACAGTTTACAAATAATGTAATAGTGAAACTTGATATATACAAGAGATAATTCATTATAACAATGGAGATGCATAGAAGAATATAGATGCAATTGTACAGTATCTTTGAAGCAAGTCTTCAAGGAAACAGTAATGATGAATATTTAGAATTATTTACATGGTTAAAATTTAAATACAATGAGGTTTAATACATTTATTGCACATTATAAATAACAAGAAAAAAGGACAATACATTATGTACACAGATTAAATGCAACCCATAGCATTGTAGTAGAATAGAGAGAGAACATATTGTAATACTTTATTAATGAATAGTGTAAATAGTAATGAATCAGGTAGAAAACTTCAACATATAGAGAGTATGCATAAATGCATATAAGTTAGATGAATATTCATATATATATAAACAAATATAGATAATATCGCTTGGATACAGTATCATCGAGAATGTCTATAATATATATAAAAAATTATCGAAATTGACCGCATGTCAGCAGTTGTAGCTTCGCACAAGACCTAAAAATCTACATGAAAACTGTTTTAAACCTTTTTACAAGGTGAATCCGAAAGAAGTTACATAAAGTTCAAGTAAAAATAATGGATTTGTTTTTCCCCAAGATATATATTATATATATATATATATATATATATATAATTATTAATATAGAATTAGAAATATTTTCAGTACAAGTCCTATTATAAGCATATTGAAAAGTTTTAAAATAAAAATAAGGAAACCATACAAACTATAATTTTATTTCAAATTTTTTTTTGCCATTGTTGTACTAGAAAGTATTTTATTTAATTTATTCTCTGTAACAGAATACTTAAGCATTAATAAACATTGAAAAATATTGTATCAATATTTGTTACAGTCTTTGAAATGTAAATTCATTGACGTATTTGACGTAGATTAACGAATAACCTAACAAATGAAAGCTATTGTGAGACATTTTTACATCTATCGCGTCTCGTCTTTCAAGAGGACTTTTCATAGTTAGTGATTCGTATTCTAGTGTGGCAAGAAAGAAAACCCAGAAAAAGAGAAATCCCAAGCATGCACTCCGACCGATGTTCATGTAGAAAGCAGAAGAGCGACCCGTTAATCAACAGTGGCTAGGATCACAATTTGGATTTTCCACTGTGAAGAGAGTATGGCCTTTTCAATTCTATTAAGGTAAGCCGTACTTATATATAGTGAGCTCTCATAACAGGAAATTCTGCATAGTGCAAACAGAATTTGAAAGTGGCTTTTTGATAATAGAATGCAAGGTTTTCCAGTAATATGTCCATATAAAAAAATCTTGACAATAGTAGTTCGAAAAACATAATATCAAATATAGATATTGAGTAACTAGAAAGAAATTTAAACAGAAAGATTAAAGCATGAATTGAAACTTGATTAGTCTTAAAAATAGAGGATATATTAATGGATATTCAATACAGTATTAGAAATTTATAATTTTTAACTGTTGTCCATTATAGAAAATGAACAACAATAAAAAATTGTTGTTAATTTTCTAAAATGGTTTATTTATCTAAGGTTTAAAAGGATTTTAGTCAATTTACTTAATTTCTTCATTTCTGACAGACATTGAAAAAGTACAACAAACAAGTATTGTTTAAATGGATTTCATTAATATAATTAAACTGTTTTTATAAATAATTCATTATAGTATAAATATTAGTGTGATTTGTACATTTGTCATGAGTGTAAGAGTCTTTTATATTTTTTACTCATGTAGTAACGTAAAAATAGACCCAATAAATGAGACGGGCTTTGTGCATTAAATCTTCGAATGTTGACACAGGGGATAAAGAATCGATATTGGTCTCAGAGTGAAGCATGTCGTCGTCAGACATCACCCTTAGACAAATGATGGGTTTTTGACCATCTAGAAAGGAGATTTAGTAGCGTCACTGAAGCAAATAAAAGGAGCTGAAATAAAAGTATTGAAAAGTGAGCCATTTGCTAGATGCAGAAAAGCTTTTAAAGAAATAAAGGCTTCTCATGTAACATTTGTAGTTATTGGCCAATACCACGCCATTGCTCGGAAAATTCACTGTTTCAACTTTTCAACACTCACTAAAATGCGTTAAGATATAACTTGAGTTTATCTAAAGAATTTAGGAATTAGAGTTAAAATCAATATGAAAAAAATTTCCCAAATTTATAAGAAATTACCTTTATAAAAAAATTCCTACGTTGCTCAAAATATTGCGCTATCACTCTAAGCTTTTACTTTTTAACTGACGTCTTTTAATTAAATGTATCTAAAGTTTCATACGTTTTTCATCACGATTCATATGTTTAAATAAAAGATAATAAATCACATTTTTCCTTGGCCTAAACTTTTTACGTTATAAAATATTTTTTCTAAGAGTTTAATAGCATACCAAAAAAATTTTAAATTATATAATAAAACTATTAAATAATGGAATAATTGATCTGTATCTTCCTTGTAAATAACCAAATGCATATAACGTAATTTTCAACATTTCGTTATTTATACTGCCTTAAATCTCATTTAACTTCTTGGTGTTATTTCAGTAAAAGGGACAAAAAAGTTTATAAGAAAGGTTTCGAAATTTTAAAAGAAATACATTTTAAATGAAGAATATCTGGTATTATTATTTCCCTATTTTTAGAACCTCTAGAATTTATTGGAGTAAGGAACCTTTTAGTAAAACTTTTCGATTTATTGCTTCCTTGTAGGATATATTCAGGTAAAAATTAGCCCTTTCATATTTAAAAGAAAGCTAAAATGTTAAATTTTCCTTGATCTTCAATTCATTAATTACAAGTTTTTTTTTGTGTATCATTTAGTAAACTTTATCTTTTGTAATGAAAAAATATAAAATTAAATTTAACTAAATAATGCACATTTAGAAAAAAATTCAAATAGAAATTATATATATACATAATGAGTCTTCTATTTTGTAAATGAAAATATTTCTATTAACTTTGTATGCAGAAACTTCTCAGAATTTAAGAAATTACATCAAATAATGATTTATAAAATCGAATTATTCATCAAATAGTTATCTCAAACTGAAATAACTAGTATAAAATATTTATATATAAAATTAGACATAATGCTAGAGTAACTACGATTTTTTTATCTGATTGTCTTTTGATATAGTTTTTTCAATAAGAAATCTAATTTTCTAATAATTCAACTTTATATACTTATCATCAATAAAACGATAAGTATATAATAATATTAAAAGCTTTTTCTTCGCTGTTTTTTTGTGAAAAGTTTTTTGATTACTTCCTCTAAATTATCATATATACTTTTTTTATGTAATAAGAACAGTGCAATTCGATCTTGAGATATTTATATGATTGAAAAATTGCACCACTTTTTTGTACCAATCATGCAAACATCCCAATTTTGTAAATGAGTGTTCAATTAAATATTTTCTATATTTAATAGATTAATTAGTTTTTCCTCTTCAATATTTTGTTAAGAATTTTATCTCTAAAAATGAAAAAAAAATAAAATTAAAAATAAAATTAAACTTTTAGACAAAAATTTTAAATTAATAAATGTGTAGCCAAGATGATATTAATTGTGTATATACTATGAAAATTACTTTTTCTTTATAGAAAGGAGTGGAATATTGATTAACTGTTACATATTTAACTAAAAATTTCCTTAATTCCTTTTAAATAATTTTTATTAATAAACAGGGGGTTGAATTTAAGCATTATATAAGCAAATATTTGAGACTCATCCATGAATCTCCCCTAATAAAGCAAAAATGAAAGTAATCAAGCCAATAAACAAATTAATCAAGAATAGTCAAATATCCTAAAAGTAAATCCTTTATGTAGCAGTATATAAATATTGAAAATCGAAATCATTTGTATTGTCATATAAGAAATGCTGTATAAAAAAATCCATCTACATCAGAAAAAAATTCATGGGATAAATATATAGGTAAAAATACACTATAATATTTTCTACTGTTTTCAATGAATATTATTAAGAAATATATCATATTTTGAGAGGAACACATCAGAAAAATCTACCCTCAATAGCAAATATATTTTTGAAAAATTGTATTCCTTTTATTTCCTCGAGCAATCCACCACCCCATGATTACTTCATTTTCCGTTTTGTGATAGATGTCAAAGCAAATTGATTTGTGAGCAATGAAAATGGAGGGAGGAATTCGATTTGAGCCGATCTTTGCCCTTTTGTCATTTTTTCATCCAGAAAACAGACAGAAGCTTAATGAAAGACAAGATATAATGTTTTCGCGATGACAACAAAGGAATCTGGGATATTTGATCAAAATGAAGCTCTAAATAACTTCATTTGAATGAAAAAGGGGCGAATGACTTTTAGTCCCTTCAAGGAAACCTAAATGCTTTTGTATTATTTGACTGGTTATTTTATTAATATATTATCATAGCCAACCAATACTAGCTACATTTTTGCAAAAAATCCTTAAAAAATGTTCACGTATAAATTTATTCAACTCTATGTGCATATTTTGGCAAAGAAACTCAAAAATTGTATAGTAGCAGCATCTCCTAAACATACCATAACTTCCTGTACTTATATTCGCAAGATGTTACCATACCATTTCGTAATCTCGCGTGATTGTGTTAAGGGTTGTCTCTAACAGGGATCACGACATACTAAAGCAGTGTTTGTCCTTCATGTCTTCTGTCCATTAGTGACAGTGTCAATCAAAATCAATAAGTAGTGCGGAAGCAAATCGTTTTCTGTTTATTTTTCTGCACGCTATTCTTTTTGCTAAATACAATATCACCTATGTTACATGCAGTGATTGAAGCCTTTCTTTTGTACAGGGGTACAAAAAGGTATTTGAACTATTGGAAAAATTTGTTGTTGGTTTATTGTTTTTTTGTTTTGAATTGTTTGAAAGTGCATTTTTTGGTACAAGTCTGAAAGTGTTAGTAGTAATATTATTATTTACTTAATGACTCTTTTTTCCATAAGTATGTTGAGTGAAAATAACTTATAAAATATATGTTGTTAAATATATAATTTATAAGTTATTTTCACTTATAAATTATATATTTAACAACATATAATTTATAAGTGATATTATAAATTACATATAGTAGAATACATATAACAAAAAAGATGTTATTTATTTATTCGTTTTATTGTTTTAATTGCATTTAAAAATTTCTAGTAAAACTTATTTTATGCTTTACGATTTGCATTTCTACCTAAATTTTTATTTAGGTAAAAATGCAAAATGAAATTAGAGGTTGAATATATTTTCTTTCTTAAAAATTCAAGGCAAGAAAAATTCTAAATTTTTTATTTATTTAACTTACTTTCCAATCCTGAATTTATCTGAAATTTTTTAACTTTAATGTATTATCACAAATAATTTATATTTACTTAAGAATTTATCATGTATTCCTTACGAAGCCTTCAAATCTGTTAAATGATTGTAATAATTAATAATAAATGAGTTAAAAAGTACTTAGAATTGTAAAAGTGCTAGTAAAATCTTGTTATACAAATTAAAGTTTGCTATTTGTATAACAAGTTTGCATGAATGAAGAATTATTGAAATGAGAGTTCTAAGCAGTTTTGATGACTACTGTGCATTATAAATAATGATATACTAAGAATTAATTTTCATTTAAATTTGGAAAGCCTATGAATATATAAATTAGAATTTTTCACTTTTATCCTTTATTTAAAACACTTTTACGAAAGTCAGGATGGAATTCTTGAACCACCCAAAAAATTTCAAATTTATGTTTCAGATTAAGTTGAACGATTTCTGCTTGTTTCTAATTTTATAAATAATATGTTACGTTAAAGTAACAATATATTATTTATCAATTAGCTATGCTTAAAATAAAATGCTAATATATGATCCGTATTTTTATTAATAATTCAAAATAAATTTGTTTTTCATGCAGTTATGGAAAAATTGGTAGCCTCCAATATTTAATCTCTGCCCTTATATACAAAACTGACACTTTAGGATAAACAAGTTCCTTATTCATAAATATCATATTTTCATACATTACATCCATAATTATAAATTATATTACTATTTCTAGAGAGTTTCAAGGATTATTTGAATAGGAATGCAAGATGTATTATACGATAATATTTCATATAATGCAACTATTATATTAAAATTCTAATAATATTCAAAATATTTTACAAAAAACTTTAAAAAACATGTCTGGCACTGTGGACAATGTGTAAAATTTAATATTTATAACACAATAACACAGTCATTTACTTTGATAACTTAAACTTTTATAAGATATAAGTGAGCTCCACCCAAAGATAAAGTACATGAGGTCGTTATAAATACATTATGTAGGAAACACTAAATGATCTTTTGTGGAGGAAATAGTATCGAAATTTTGTAAGGGCTATTGTAAATTTATAGATTTCTTTACTAAATACTGCATACAAAAGTAGTAAAAGAAGCATAGAAATATCGTTAAAATCAATCGATCAAGGCAATGATAGAGATAATAGTTGTATTGCCTTTCGAATTTCCGTTGGTGATGGTAAAACATTTCATGACTTTGGAAGAAAACTGGAAAATAATACATTGCTTTATTCTGCACAGGATATCATTAAGGGAGCACAACTATAGCAATACTTAGGAGCAGCTGATGTTTGTCGTAAAAAAGGTAAAAAAACAACAGAGCATATTCAAACAAATCACAATGCTCTCCTTTGTTCATTCTCTGATAGAAATACTCATTTTCGTAGGAGTCTACAATAGAATGATTGAATTGAATAGTTTCGAGGCACGCGTTTGGGATCAGTTGTATGGGGGTGGTCCAAAACAAATTGTTGAAGCGTACGCTGACCTTGCAATAGTTATTACAAGTTCATTCATTGTATTAATATGTTTTTGTAGCTAAATTTCTCTCCTCCCCAC
This sequence comes from Latrodectus geometricus, assembly GCA_026290005.1. Lineage (NCBI taxonomy): Eukaryota > Metazoa > Arthropoda > Arachnida > Araneae > Theridiidae > Latrodectus > Latrodectus geometricus. Next base: position 135,474 of record JAPDSC010078093.1, on the reverse strand, counting down.
TGTAATTTTATAAAAATCAGTATTGTCCTAAGCACTATATTGTTAGAAATATAACATCCATTTGGTGTAAAATATTTTTAAGAATTTCATTTTGCTTATGACGGTTAAGATTATTTGACTATGAAATGGTTCAATAAATTATTATATAATTTAGTGCTTACAAATGTTTTCTTATACAAGAATTACAAACGAGATTATTAATGATTACAAATGCTTCCGTATACAAGGAATCCATATTCCCTCGGTATAGACCAATATTCAGTAATAATTATTTATGTCCAAGAAAACTGAATTACTGCTCAAAAAGTTAAAGGAAGATAATTCTAAATAAATAATCTGTAGGCAAGAGATTTACCTCAAATGTGAAATGTTATTCGCAATTACCCAAAATATTATGATTTGTGACCCGCGTTATGATTTTGAGTTTGTCATCTAACTTTTGGGTCAAACGTTAAGCTCATTATTTTTAATTAGTTAAAGACATAATTAATTTTTTATTGCTTAACATTTGTATTTTTAGGATTTAAGCATTATTATAAAAATCTTAGTATGTAATACATATATTTCTTTTGTACCTTTCAAAGACTTCCTAAATAAAAAAAATTTCTTTTCTTTCTTTTTTTTTTTTTTAAATTTTTAAAATTTTTTTTTTTTTTTTTTTACTAAGAAAGCTTTTTTTGAAAAAGCTTTCTTAAATAAAATTACGTATTTTCAAGGATAAAAAAATTTTCCTGATTCATCTGGATGAAAATTTTATTTTTAGAATATTATACATGAAAATTTAATACTTCTGCATCTTTCTTTCGTTGGAATATTTTGTTTATATAACAATCTTAAAGAATATTTAATAGTGAAATAATCAGAGTCTATGCTGTATTTTTTTAAGAAATTACCTTAAGTAATTACATGATATTTTCATATACGAAAAAGATAAACTATACTTAGAATTTTGATTGAATAATTTGTGTTTAAAGTATTTCTTGAAGCAAATTACGCGTGTTTCATCCACTTATATAGTAATTCATTGCATTTATTGTAAGAAAAATAGCAGTCTTCTAATTCACGCAATACATTTTAATTTAAATTAATAACATATATTCTATTAATTTTACGATGAATAATTATTCATTATCACTTAATTATAATGTACTGCATCTAAAATATATGATTCTGACTTTTGGGACGATAATCTAAATTTGAAAACAAAATAATGAAAAATTTAAACCATATAAATTACAGTTTACTAATTACAGTTTAAACCATATAAATTACAGTTTACTAATTACAGAAAAATTTACTAATTACAGTTTATTCTATATAGCCTAAACTGTGAGTTATAAACTTTTATCATTATATATATATTTACTTATGCAAATGTTTCATAAATTAAAATATAGTATCATAATGCTGAATTTAAAAATTGTTTGACTGTCGTTTAACAAATATTTTTGTTATACACATTACTTGAAATTTTTCGAAAAAAGGTTTGAATAAAAGAAACGCTCTTTTTTTTTTTGGATGTAAAATTTTGCATAAACTTTTAATTGACTTTTTCAAAATGAGATATAAAATGTCAAATAATATCCGTTATTTTTAAAAAGTCTTTAAATGTCATAATGTATTTATATTAATCAAAAATATTAGTAGTAAGTCAATTTGCTAGCAAAACATTTGCTTTCTAAAAAACTATCAAAATTAATTTTTTAAATACATCAATAATCCTTTTGTGATAAAAATAATTTAGGAATAAGTTTCAGAATTTATTCAATATTTTGGGAAATATTTTCGATGATTATAAAAATATTTATAAAACGAAATAAAATAATTTTAATGAAAATAACTTTTTATTTTTAATTTTAACTTCGTTTTTAAAAATTATAATCTCAATAATTTTAAAATACGCTTCATTTATTCTTCATTTGAGATGTTCAGATCATATTTCACTTTTTATGACATTAGAAAACATTAGTTGTATCTAACATTTTAATCTTACTTTTATACATAAGTCTCAAAATTTGAGATTTGAGTATCAAGTTTGGATCAAGAAGTCAAGAAGAAAGGAAGTCAGACCAAGTAAAGCTAAGAATAACTTCGATAAAAAGGAACATTTTTAGTATGCATATTTAACATTAGTCATATTATTTAAGTTATTAAATAAACAAAAAACTTTTTTTTAACTGATAAAGCTCACATAAAGGAACACTGATTACATAAAGCTTTTATGAACTTCTCTAGGTAAGGTAAGTAGGTTATGGCGCACATTTTTGGAGCTCTAATCTAGAATGCTTGTAGCTCACATTGAAGAAGATAACTAATAGATAGATTTTGTTTTCAGATATAAATATGATAATGTATATACTATTATTTTTTAAAACATGCACACATATGATGTGTGAACAATGATAAATAAATAAAACTAATATATTACTTATATTATTCTCTCTTTGATTATGTATAACATTATAACATTATATTCGCTTAATTTATTTTAAAATCAATGGTAAAATGGATTTCATACTTTCTTTAGAGTTAAAAAGCGACATTCTCTTAATTTAAATTTCGACTGTGAAATATTGCTTATAGTAGGAAAAAATATATTCCGTAGGTTGAAAAATGCCTCTTGTGATTATTAATATAATAGTAACATTACTTTCCCCGTTGGTATATTTGATATTAAATAGGGCTTGCAGTCTATAAATTTGGTTGACGTGAGCACCATCTTCTCCCTGCCCTTGCAGCCACTATCTGTCTAATAACTTAGAAGCAATCATTTTATTGACGTCCGTTCAAGATGAGGGTGGGCCAATACGGAATAAATGAAAGGGGGAATCCTATTGCTTTCCCGTCAATCAATGGAGATCAGCACTTTTCGTTGCGAGATAAAAGTGATTAGTTTTGAAGAACTAATATATTTCGAAAATAGAACTTTAAATCCACGCTTGACAGAATTTAATTTTAATAAAATGAAAAGGGAAAACGTGTAGATAAATTTGAATTTTGGAATGATAGTAAATAAATTTTTTGAATTATGAATCAATTAAGTATTTTTTTTTATTTTAAAAACATCAGATGAATTAAACACACTTTGCAAAGATTGGAATGCAGAAACATATGAAGCTACAAGAAAGAATAAACTTTTATAGTTCATAGCTTGTATAGTAATTTAATAGATAAAAAAATAATCAAATATTATCTGTAATAACTTTTAATAATTTATTGCGTTTCATGATGTAATTTACTCAAAAATATTAAGTAATTTAATTAAAAATATTTGACTAGAAGCACTTTGCTTGTAAACTGTTTTTGAATTTGTTTTCTTATTATTTAAATTTTTAGATTCCCCTTTTCACATAAATATGTATTCAATTAAATTATCGATGATAATATTCTATTCATTATATGCTATTCAGCCTTTAAATTAAATTATTGTATTGTATCTGTTATTATAGATTTTATTTTATTTATTTTCAATTGCTTATAAAATAAATGTACTAGAAAAATATGAAGAGACTTATTCATTTTAAAATATCTTTAATAAAGTAGTATATAAACATTCGAAATATTTTTACATATTATATTTAATTTAATCAAAAAATATTTTATCATAAACATTGAATTTAAGTATTCTTCTAAATCATCTTGGTAAAATAGACTAAGGATTGAATTGCAAATTTCCTTTCTCATGTGCTTTAGAGAAAATTATATATATTTTTCAATATTTATATATATTTTCCACTTTTCGTATATATTTGTTGTGCTCATGATATGGTTGTGGAACTAAATATTTTAATATATGAATTAAAAATTTTGGTGATGTAAAAATAATAATTATATATTATGATAATACATGTAGAGAAAATTTATATTTTCTCCTAAAGCTATATATAGCAATGAAGATCGTACCTCAGGTGACAAGTTATGAAAATTTTATTAGCACTTAATAATATATAAAACACATTTTAGTGTTTTTAAAATTCATTTTTAAATAAATAAAATATAGGTATTTGCCAACAGAAATTGATTTAAAAACATGGATATCTTTAATTAGTAATATTCAGAAGTATTTTGAGATTAGAAAGCATTACGTTTTTTCATTTCTAATATTATCTCAAGGTATTATTTCATTAGTAATATTCGGAAATACATTGAGATAAGAAAACATTGCATAAATATTTTCTTTCAACTAGTAATGAAATCGAGTTAAAATGATATAAATTTCTTTAATATGCATAAAGTTTAATATGAATTAAAAATTCCTATAGGAAATGAAATACTTTATTTTTCCATTGAAATTGACTTTATAAATTATAACTGATAAATAATTTAAGGAACTATAAAGTACAGCACTATATAAATATGTAAAATAGATAGGATCAATTTTTTCATTTATTTATTATTAATTAACGTATTTTAGGAATAATTTATGATTTTATTTTAATAAGAAATTACCAGAGTTTATTATTTTAATGTCAATGTAGCATGCCAAAAACATTTGAGAAGACCTTTCATGAATTTTTGTCAATTGCATGAAAATAGCTCGCCACCCTTGGTTTGTATTATTCTGGAATTACAAAGCATGAAGTTTTCCAAATTTCAATCCAGATTCAAATTCACACTGAAATGAAATAAATGAAAAATAAGAGTATTTGTGTATTACAACATATAAAAAATATTCATTTTTTAAACTCAACTGAAATATGTATTTGTGATTGTATGTAACAAATATAGGTACGAGGACGCTGCCAAGTTAATAATGAACATTAATGCTCATGGCTCAAAAGAATTTTGACTAGCTTGTGGCAATAAGAATAAGTTGGCTACGTTTATAAAGATCCTTATCAAATTTTAAAATATCTACCAGAAAAAACTCATTCAATTAAAAATGTACAGTATCAAATGAATAAACATCATTGCACCAGATGCCTAAATATTTCTGCTTATTTTGAGAAAATTATTATGATTTACGTACGAATTTTGTTATTTTGTAAATGATAAGTCTAGTACCTAATCAATACATATATGCAATAACGTAACTTAAAATATTCATGTAGTTTATTCTAATTTAACTCTTTTTTCTGGGGTCTTCTCTATTTCACCCTTCTTCACCTCTTGTCCGGGCTCAGACATTACTCCACCTCTATTTTTACTGCTCTTGGCGTTCTTTAGCACCTCGAAGTTTAAAAAAGAAGAGACTTCTCTAAATCATCCCCTCTTGCAAGTGTCGAATCGGTTGAAAAAAAAAGAAAACATCAACATTCACATGGAAAAAAGGACCGACGTCTGTTTAAGCCGTCTCCTCATATCTAATCTTAGAAAGACCTACTATCCATAACAAATGTTGTTACACAAAGAGTTGGATGGCGGCAAAGTGGGAGCAAAAAAATGCTAAAAGTCTTGCGCGCGCATCATCACCCCATCAGAAAATTTCTATTCCGTTTTGTAGTGGTGGGAGACTATCTCCATGTGACCTTGCGGGGAAAGTAATTGCCAGATATCGTTCACCCGAAGCCCGGGCGGGCGCTTAGCCAGATAGAATTTTCCCTCTTCATCCGTCTAGACACCCCTTCTACTCCTATAATGAAGGATCCTCATTAATAATGGCCCTTAGAGAGGCTTTCCCTGCAATACACCATCGTAACCACCGCTTGAATTGAATGAATCAAGTGCGCAGAATATAATCAACACTTCTTCTACATTCTTTGCCAAATTTATTGCAGCTTTTGTGCGTTTGAATGATACAATACTGTTGAAATAAACCACTTGAATGCGACAAGAATTAGAGAACAATTAAGAGTGTATGATCAATGTAACCTAGTGATACAGTTGAAATACCTATGAGTATCAAATCAGAAATTTTCATTACTACAAGTATTTTCTCTGAAGCTGTTTATAAAACTATTTACAAATTAAATTGATTTTTTTTTAAATTTTCAGTAAGATTAATTGTTTAGTTCTATGATTTGATTTTAAGTTAATTTAAAATTCCAACTCTATTTGGTGATTTATTAATTTTAAAAATAATAAATTTTTATTTCCTTAAAATTGTTACATTTACTATTCGTAGTTTTGTTTTATAGTTTCTAAGGCATATGGTCTAAAAAATTTCGGTTTATTTATCCAAATGATTGACAATGTTCAACTTTATGAGCATATTAAAATTTGTGGAATTTGTACCAAAGGTATTTTATGACTTTCAGAAGAGTCATTTGAGCAGTATTTTATAGGAATGCTTAGTGATGCCAGAAATAAATAAGATTTTCTTTTATTTCCTTGTGATACTATATCGACTTTATGACTTATAAATTGGAATTTTCAAACTCTTATCATATTTTTGTTATTGAAATTGTTTACCGACCTCTAAATGGTTATTAGAAACTTTTTAAAAACATCTTATAATGAAATTGTTACTCTCTGCATAACATACAAATATCAGTGGAACGATAAAGTTAATTTACAAACTCAGTATTATTTGTTATTGTATACTATATTATTAAGACAAATGTTATTGTCTACTTTTTATTATTATTTACTCACGTATCAGAAAATGATTTTTGAAAGTGCTTTTGATAATATAAAACGGAAGTGAATTTTTTATTTCTAAAAAATCTCAATATATTTTATATGTGCATAAATTTTCTTAATTAAGTCATATTATTCTTTCATTCTTCAACATTTTTTAAAGATAAATAAAATAGGTTTAGGTAAATTCTCAATCTTTCGATTGTTTCAAATTTAAGAAACGTATTTTTAGGAATTGTACATGAAAATATGAACAAACACTCTTAAAATTCAAAACTTTGTGATAAATAATTTTAGAATTTGATTAATTATCTCAAAATTAATGCACGCTCTAAATATTACTTTAAAATTAATAATGGGGTATTGTATACCAATAGAACAATATAGTTTTTCAACAAGTGAATTCTTCGATTCAAATAAGTCCTAAATACAATCAAATACAGTTATTCTATGTAAAGTAAAAATGTTTTTACGATTTTTCTATCTCATAAATTTGAAAGTTGTAAATTTAGGAATAACATTAATTTAATATATTATAAAAAATGGCTTTTATAAAATTACTATTACTTTCACAATTTAAAGAAATTAATTAAATTTTTCATAATTAAAATGTAAATAAAAACACTGAGTATAATATTTTATATCAAAACTGTACTTATTTTTTATTACAAACAATTTTAGAAGCTACAGTGTCCTCAATTAGCTTTATTTTCAAATTACATTGTTGCAGTTATTTCGCTGGTTTATTTTATTATTTGAAAAAATGTTAATGAATTAAAGCATACAAATAAGTAAAAAAATACATCCTAAAAAATTACATTTTGCTTTCTCCACATAATAAATAAAAAGCTTGAAAACATTAAAATGTGTAAAAATGAAATAAATTAACTTTTATTTGCCATTAGTTTATATTTTTAAACACTAAGCATGTAGCGGGGAAATAATATTAAGTAATTCTTTGAATAAGAAAATCTAAATTGCTAAGAAACTCTTTTTTTTTTTTTTTTTTTAGCTTTACACTCAGAATTACATCATAAGCTGTGGTAATGAATTTACCAGCTCAGCATGTCTTTTACTTTAATAAAAATGCAGTCGTAAGAGAATTTAAAACTAGGTCACAAACATAAATCGGACAACTGTAAAGCGTATTTACTTTTCCTGAGAGTGCGACTTACAATGAAGCATTTTTGGTGACAAAAGCTGTTTTCTCTAACTTGTAGTAAAAAGTAATTGCTTACCAAAACTTTCTAACTTTAGTTAACCAGGAGTCTCCGGAAGACAATGCATTAAAGATTGTTTTAACATGAATTTACTACATAAACTCATATTTTTACAAGCGCTAGCAGTTTTCCTTTGTAATTAAAATTTCATTCTTTTATGTAAAATATGTAAGTATATGAAAAATCTATTTTGAAACTTTTTAGAACTTTTTAAATGTAATTTAATCACGTGGTTTTATTGGAATAATTTTGGTATTAAATCAAAATAAGCTTTTTTAATTAATTTCTTTCAGGCAAAATTATTAAGGCACCATTTTGCATCGATGTTGGTAAAACTTTACAAACAAAACCATCATTTAAAAGTATTGAATTATACAAAATTTTTAAGTCTACTAATTTTTTAGTGTTGGATTAAAAACAATTGAAATAATACACTTAAATATATATATATAATAAAAGTATAATTTTGTTTAGTTAATCATTTAAAAACATAAAAACAGGATTTAAATAAATTGAAATAATTAAAATTTAAGCGTGAGCCCGATTAAATTTTGTGCTCAATTATAACCAACTAATATCTATTAAAAACTATCATAAAAGAGTTTAAACAAGAAACTATATAAAACGTAGAGTTAATAATAACAATTGATCAATTCATTCTAATTGCTATATATATATATATATATAATTTTTCAATAATTAATTTCATTTCTCTTTATAAAATCATTTTCATACAATCATTTTCTTAACAAATAAATTAATCTAGGAATATTTTAAGCAAATAAATAATTACAGAATACCTTAAGTGTATTTTAAATTATATGTAACTCTTTCAATTCTTATGCATACAACCTAATGTGTGTCGAATTATACGAATATTTTTTTAAAGTGCTTTCTTATCTAAGGTACACTTCATTCATTTATGCCATTTTTCAAAGGATTCAATTTTTTTTTCTTTTTAATGAATTATTAAAAGTTCTTCGAAACTGAATAGTTTCAAATAGTATATAGATGAAAAGTGACCTGCAGAATTTATGCGTTAAGTACATCAAAAAAGAAATTAAGATACATTAATTGATCATTGAATAATAAATAAAAGTACATACATTATGATATCGAACTTTTATGTTTTTCAACCTATTTTATGCCCTAAATCAAAAATTAAATTATAAAATGGCTTAATTTATAAGATATATTACAAAATAATAAATTATACAGGTTAATTAAAAGTGGTTTAAATTTCAATGTTGTTTTGTTTTTAGCTCAAAGCTACTACAGTTTTTAAAAATTACACAAAAGTTAATTGTATTTAATAAACAAGTTTATTAAAACCGAAAGCTTGGTTAGAGTAATTTATCTAAGCAAACATTTCCAAACTATATTGTTCAGAATCATAATTAAAAATATATTGATCTCAGAAATTTAAAAAAATTATTAGTAGTCTTGAATTAAATTCTTGCTAACATTAAGTTACAAAAATTATTTTTTACATGCTAAATTCACTCTAAAATATAAGTTAAAACATTAAATTATTGGGTTTTTTATTTTAAATTTTTGAATGAACATGTTTGTTTATTTTTAATATTCCTTGAACAAGAAATTTCTATTACACAAAAAATTTGTTTTTCTATTAATTTAAAGTGAAAGAAATAGACGTTCAAATTAATTATTAATGTAAGTAGGATACTTCATGGGTAAATAAAAACTTTTTTGAATTAATTCAAAGAATAAATTGCTAATACTTCGAACTAATGAAAGGTATTGTTGCTAATAAATCTTCGTACACTAAAATCTAACTTTCTTGTATCCTAATAAACTCAAATAAATTTCAAAATAAGATTTATGTGAAAAGGCCAATATAGCAACTTTTTAAAATCATAAAAGTATTTATCATTTTATTCAGGTAGATTGTTAGTTATGTCTCAGACAAATTTTAAATTATTTCATATTGCTTTGGCATATTATTTTTGAATGTATATGCAATTAAGTAGTGTTAAGTTTTTGTGTACAAAAATAGAAAGCTTTTATATCCTTTTAATAGATTCTCGGTACTGTTTTATTTATGAACGAGGAGTAATCTTATTTCGCCGCATTGAGATCAAGGCTTCGATGTACGTCTAAGTATTCAATTAATATCCAATTTTATGCTGTGAAATTTAAAGTAATGGAGTTAAAAAAGAATAAAGTGTAACTTGAATATCGTAAAAAATAGGCAAGAAATATTTTTACTGTTCTTAAATCGTCTCAAGGTGAATACCAAACAACGAATAAACTGTTATTTTTGTTGGCTGGCCCTCTCTCACGCATCTGCTATTTGCAAATTATATTTAGTGTCACAAAAATGAAAAAAAAATCGTTCAAGAAAATATAGAACTCTAGAATGAAATCCTTCCGACTACCGTATATGGCTTTTGTCTGGTGATTATTTTTGTTGTGCAAAATAAATAAGTAATACTACACTGAACCCTTTTTTCACTGTCTGGCTTTCAAGACAAACAGAAAGCTAAAGAAAAACCGAACCCAATGAACTCTGAAAGTCTAATGAAAAAGAACAAGGCAATTTATAGACCTGAAAAAAATGCTGAGTGGGAAAATTACTACTTTGTAAACGACAGAGAATAAGCAGGGTTGCTTATATTGGCTTATCTAAAAGAGTTCTTGAAAAAAAAGATGATATTTTACTTATTCTGTTAAATTAATAAACATTTCAATTAACTTTATTTCATTTTTATAGTGTTAAATAAGAATTGCATTTCTAACTTGGTTAAAATGACGAGATTTTTTCCAATTATTTTTCTATACACTCAAATAAACAATGATATTCTAATTTATTATATCATTTGCCTTAATATTTTATTATTCTCAAAATGTCATATAAAGTAGTTTTAGATTTGTATGGTAACGTATATAAATTAATAAAAATATCTGAACAACCACTGAAATACTTTTAATTCATTAAAAAGCTGTATCTACAGAATTTATTGAAAATAAGTGACAATTTATAGAGAGATATTTACATTTCTAACTAATATCTAACTTCTAAATGTACAACATTAATGTTAATTTAGAGAAACCTTATCCCTTGATGAAATTCATTTTCATTCACGATCTCACATTTTTTGTTTGTTTGAAATAAGCAGTATTGAGTATCTTTTATTTATTGACAAATACACCAATAAGGTTCAAGCATTCCTTATTTATTGTTTTTCTTGTCTCACTTATGCTTCTTTTTCTTTTTCCACTTCTTACAACACTTATTCATCATATATCAGTCACCCAAACAATTTTCCTCTTTCACAATTTATGTCCAAAATCATAATATCCTCTAACTCTTTTGAACAATGTATTTCACTTTAATAAATATAAATTGTATAAAATTACATGCCTTTAAATTTGACTTCCATATTAACCAATATTAACATTTTGTAAATTATAGAAATGTCAATACATTCATGCACAAGGTGTATACAATTTGCAAATACTTTTTTTTCATTTTAATTAATGTATTTATGTAAAATATTGCTGAAGAATATCTTTTGATTATTTTTTTACCTATTTCAGTATTTGTGCATGCTTCTATAATTACTTTATATCACATATATAATTAAATAAGAATATAGTTTGCGTAACTAATGTTTTATGTTAATGTAATGGTAAATATCATTGGTGAAAAAAATTCCATTAATAACTACTGATGATGTAACATAAATTTCATATTACGTTCAATGCTATACTTTAAGTTTAGTTAAAGTTGTATATATTTCCAGGTGAAAAATAAAATAGCGTAAAGTTTTTACGGTGATACAATTGTTTTGTTATGGGTAAATTCACTGCAATATTTACTAGAAGTGTCTATTTTTATTAAAAAGGCAGAATATTAAAATGTAGATTAATTTAGGATATCTTTTCCTTACACTAAATGATAATTTTACATAAGTATTGTTACAGTTTTCAATATCATACTTTCAAATATACGTTCTACAAATAGATTATAGTTGAGTGGTTGTAAATATAAAAAAGAATGTTTAGCAGTATTCTACGAGTTCCATTGTATTTGGAGAGAAGTACTGAAAGTCGTGTCATTACAAAAGATAAATGGATTGCAATTGCTTCCTGAGATAGCGAAAATAAATATCAAATATTATTTTAATGATTACATTTCCTTTTTAACTTCCTGCTCAGCTGTTTCCTCTGAATTTGTTTATTAACAGGTAAATAATTCTTCAAACCGTATTGATTTTTACTGTCGATTTTTTTTAAGTTTATTTTTAGAACATTACCATATTTTTGGTAATAGTTTTATTGCTTTCATTTTAATAACACAATTTCTTGGAGAATGAAATTTTATTAATAATTTAGTTCAGCAAAATAAAATGATATTATTCTGATATAAATTTCACTTATAATTTTTAAATTTTTTGAAGATTTTTAATTTTAAAATTGAATACATTTATCCATTTCCTTTTGAAAAATTTTATTAATTTAGAAAAATTAACTTAATTAAACTTTATTTTATAAATAAAAAATAATTATAAATAAAGCAAAAGGTTTTTTTACATAAGTATATTTCGAAAATACAAATCAATAATTATTCAAATAATTTTTGAAATCTTAATGAAAGTTTCAATAAAAAGGATTTAATTTGATGTAAGACATGAATGATGTGAAATCAAACATTTACGCTGGTTTTCTTTTAAACTTATTATTTAACTTTTGAAATATAAGATGTAGAACAAATATAAATAAATAGGGTTTTTTATTATGTGTCAGAGCATTTAAAAATATAAAAATTATGTTCAACTAAACCAGGTTTATTTTCTGTATCAGATTTTGACAGTTATGAACATAATGTATTCATTGTTGTAGTCTTTTACAACTATGCAAATTAGAAATAACTTTGCAGCATGTGATTATAGCCCACTAACGATGATACACACGATTTTACTGTAAACTATCCTGTCATCCTCGAGAATATTCTATGAATGTTCAGGTGTTTTATAATAAATCTTAGATATCAGGGTGTTTTGTATAACGTCACGAAGGGCTTCTATATGATTTAGATATAAGAGCATCAAAAATATTTATTTTCCTGTTATTGTACATACTGTTTCACCTCTCAGGTATATTATATTTGCTGTAATAAATGATATTATTGGGTTATATTTTCATTTTGTTAGAGGAAAAAAATTGTCATTAAATTAAAGTAACATTTCCTCTATAATTTTAGGAAAAAAATTTGATTTTCTTATATTTACTATATATTTCAACAAAAATTAATAAGTTCCTTTAATGATGGTCTTCAAAGAAAATGCCTCGAAAATAATGTGTCTTGAAATTATTTGACAAGATTGTTAAACAGATTATTGAAAGCCAAATGCCTAATAAATTAAATATATTAAAATTATATTTCAATTGTGTATCCTTAAAATACAAATTTTAAATATATTAAGCAAAAGACATTTGAAATTCAATATATATTACCTTAGTTACAGAAAGTGATATTTTATTTATATATAAATATAAGATATTCAATTTAAATAAGGACACCAAAAGATAACTTGTATAAAAAAGGTAATTTTTTTTATTATTTTGAAGCCATAATTCCACATCTTAGATAATAGCATTTTTTGGAGTTATTTTCATTTTTATGTTTATTTATTTTTTCAATTTTTTTTATATCAATTAAGAAACACAATTTGTAAAGTAAAATTATTTTACTGTTTTTTTAAATATCACAGTAAATAGCAAAAATTATTTTAGCAACAATCTCAAAACTTCATGCAATAAGAAAAATTAAATTGCATGAATTTTTCTTATGTTTTTATTCTTTCTTAAATATCACTTTCGAATAGTTTCAGGATAAATAAATATTTTGCTAAAATAAGAAACTATCCTAAGAAATTTTAAGGATTGTAGAAATATTTATTGCATTATTTTAATAAAGAAGTCGTCTATTTTACACATGTATGCTGAATTATTTTTATGGTATTCCCAAGTCGAAAAAAAGTTCCGGTTAATGTCGAAATGAGAAGCTGTGGTCAATTGAGGTAAGTATGTTTTTATATCGTTTGTTCTGTTGCAATTGTTGTTTATTGGCATACAGTTGTTATATTCTGGAACAGTACTATTTATCAATCTTGTGCAAGGTTTGATGGTAAGCAAAAAATTTTCTTCATTGCTACTTTTAAATTTTCTTAAATTACTATCCAACATATTTATTCATACTGAATGAATAGTGCAGTAAACTAAGATCCCTTTTTGAAAAGTTAAATGTATTAATTGCGAATAAATGAGAATGTTTTTTAATTTTATTAAGAAAAAAGTTCTATAAATATTTAAATGATAAAATATTTCCTGAAGTACTTTCTGATAAAGGAAAGCTAAACATAACTTTGGATTACAGATGATTAAAAGCTTCTGACACTCTAAAAATTAATGGTAAAGAATTAATTATATCATTAAAACCAAGAGAAAAATATATACTGCATTAAGTTTCCAATGAAAAATGGTTTTGTGTATTGTTTGAAACTGAGATCCAAGTAGAGCACGAAAGTTCAAATCTTTGCCAAATATATGTAAAAATATCACATATGAATTTGTATTGTTGAATATCACATATAAAATTGTATTAAAAAAAATTTAGGTAAGAAATAAAATTTGAAACATGGTGAACATTAGAAAGGTATTGTTAAGAAGCCAATGGTCGTTCTGAGTTAAACTAAAAGATTATGTTGATCAGACATACACCAAACAACTCGGTGATTGTTGGCATTCATCACCGAATGTCGACTTAATCTAGATTTCAATTTTTCTCGATAATGTGTAAAACTTCCCTAACTTTAAGGAAATTTTCCCTTTCTAAAAGCCAAAAGAATCTTTAATATCAAACATGTTTCACTTCCGGTCGTGAATTTTATTTTATCTCTTAACGTGGTTATATATACAGCTGTTTTCTTCTGAAACTTATGGTGCTAACTCCATCATCCCATAATATAAGAGAATCAAACATTGAACTAGAAAAGGATAGGATTTAGATATATGATTTAAATGTGTAATTTTTGCTATACAGCAGATCTAATGAGCATGGTGACCGCAGTGCTATAAAAATGTTACATCGCATTTAAATTTATAATTTTCTGGGAAGATATAAAATCGTTTTTATCGCAAATAAAGTGATTCATATATAAATCAGCCTGTCAACCAAAGGTATCTTAGGTGACAAAAAAATTGCAATTTCCTTTGATTTATGTCGTACTTTTATGAAAAATATTTAGAACATTGTGAAAAGAATAATTGTTCTCCTGAGACTACCATAAGAAAAAAATTCTTTTTTGTTGAAAATTAATGGTCATAAATTATTATTATGTTTGAAGTGTGAAATTTTGGATTCAGATATACAACATAAGCTTGTGTAGTAATACTTTCATATCCAGATTTAAGAGACGTAGCTGTTTTGAAAATAAAAAATTGTATCTTTTTTTCCTATAACCTAATGCATACCTTACTGATGGAAGATTTTCTGATAGAAAGAAATTTGAATTTCTTAAAAGTAATTACTCTTCAAGAACTTTTATAACAAATTTCTTAATCTAAGTTAGATTTTCCATTATGACATCAGAATTTAACCATTAATTCTAGTTTCCTGCTTTTAGAGTTTTTTTGACACAAAAAAAATATAAAAATATTCATGGCACAATTATCCTTTCAATGTAATTTTAGTACCATTTATTTATTTACATTAAATAAAATTAGGCTCAAATAAGAATTTTTTCTTTTGCAAAATGTGTGTGTGTGTGTGAACTAGTCCTATTTTTTATATTACTTTTATTATAAAGCTCATTTTACTTATTATTGATGCAATCATAGTTCAATTTATTAATTGAATCGATTATATTTGCTTTTCTCTCAGTTAAAAATAATTTCTAAATCAAATGACCATAGAATTAAAAAATATTTTAGTTTAATATTTTTAACTTTATATATTATGATTCCCATACTAATTCAAATTATCCTATAGATCTAACTTATAAAATGGTGCTTAAATTGCTAATTACGATAGTATTTTCCTATCTTAATTAATAATTATTTTCTTATTCACAAATCTGTTAATTAAAAAATTTCTGAAAGTTTTAATTTCAATTCCTTTTTAATTTATCTTAATAAAAATATTTTAAATGAAAATTTAAAGGAAAAATAATTAAAAAAAAAAGAGTACAAGACTATTACCATGTAGATACCCTTGCAAATTTAATTTGAATTACATAGATTAAGGCTGGATAAAAAGATTATCTTTCCTTAAAAAATCATTTTAGAGAAGGAATAAATTTCGACTCTTACGTTCATTCTCAAGATCAATATTAGAAATATAGATCAGATTTAAATGTCAGTCCGGCCTCTCTGCGACCCATTTTTCCAAACATTCAATTTGTTAATTCGTGTTGCTTAGCAACTAGAAGAGCAATCCAAGATATAGGATGAAATATGCTTGGCGGAAAACATTTGTTCCAGAATAAAATTAGATGAACAATTAACTGATTGTGCAAAAATTATGCTCAGAATATATTTCTTTGAACAAAATTTTGCTTTAAATCAGGTTGTGGCATGAGAGATAACAAACCAATTCAATTGAAAAGAATTGAGCCTGTTAATTAAGATTCTTTTATCTACAGATGAACAAATGCATTTTATTTAAATTAGATATTTTTCTTGAAATTGAAAAATTAGTGTAAAATTTATAAGTATGAACTTGAAATAATCCATAGATGTTAATTGGCATGACAAAGTAGAAATAAAAATTATATGAATATTTTTAAATGTCACTATTAACTTATTAACTATTTAAATGTCACTATAATTTAACTAATACTATTGATTTAGAAAGGCTTTAAAGTGCTTCATAGAGGGCTAAATATTATAAATATGTGGAATTTTTTTCTTTGCGGAAAGAATTATTTAGTTTTTAGAACTCTTTTAACTAATATATAGAATATTATTGTAATTAAAAGCTGTAAATGACTAAACAATTTCAATTTGTAAAGTTAACAAATTAAAAAAAGTAACAAATTAAAAGACAGTTGACATAAATTGGAACATTTTTAATAAAACTTATATGAATGAAACATTAATAATAACACGTCATCAATAATAAAACAGTAAATAATTAACAATAAAAACAATATTTAGTTCAACAAGTCTTGTTTTATATTGTTAATTATTTTTCATTAATTTTATATAGTTGATTAAAACGTATTCAGTTTTTTATCTCTTTCGAATGGTTCTATTTAATTTAACAAAAAACTTTAAAGTCCAAAGAGAACTATAAGCCTGCTATTTGTTTTTAAACTTTTCCATTCAAAAAAGAATTGACAGCTTTTCCTTTTTTAAAAAAAATTGGAATGATGTTAAACATAGCTAACTTGCTTATTTATTGGAATTAATAAACAGTTTACTATAATACTTCGGCCTTTCTTTATTTTAATTTCTTTAATTTTCATTTCCTTTTACCTTTGTCATAAGTATATTTTATAAAATTAGCTTATAAATTTAAGTTTGATATGCTATTTCAGCAATCATTACTTCCTTAGAAAGCAACAAGGAGAGAAAAGTATATGAATTTAATATGGCATTTCACCAATATTCATACTATAGACAACAAGAATGGAAGAAAAATATTTATTTTCATTCAACGGTGATTTAAAAGAAATATCTGAATCAAAGAAACAATTTTATCAGGTGATTATAAAAGCTTTAAACTTGAGAAATGGTATTTTACGGAACTGTATAAATCAGTTCAGTAGATTTTAGAAAAAGTACTTTCAGCTTTGAATGAGTATTAGAGAATGTAAACGTACCGTCAAAAAACTTTGCACTCTGATAAAAGAGGCGTGGGAGTTTATTCTACCTTGACTCAGGAATGTTACTTACATGCTAATGTCTGACGTATTTTACCTTATCTGTATCAACAATAAAAATATCTTCTGGGAGAAGTTTAGGAGTAAAAATTCATATCCGTTTTCTGTTGTTTAAGATAAGATTGCATTTTTTATATGAGTGTAATAATTTTCTTTTGCGGAAATTGTGATATGAAAGTTTCTTTAAAGGATGATAAAACTTTTGATTGCATCTCGCATAATTTTTTCTGGGAATATCCCGAAATAAGTTTGCACTTTGTATTTGTCAGAACAAATAAAAAGATAATTATTTAGAGCTAATCACTCCAGCCTATTAGAAATTTAATCTTCAATGAAATACAATTTATTAAGAATATATATTAAAATTTGAATTTTTAGTAAAAAGGAATAAATTCAAATATTTCTGGAGCCAAATCTACTTTGAAAAGAATATTCAGAAACATTTAAGTTTCATAAATTTGACCTTTTTATCATTTACAGAAAGCAAATAGAAGGGATAATTTTTATTTGAATTTAGCACATTTTATTTAAGAAAACATGTTTTATTTTATTTATTTAAGAATACAAGCAAGTTTTAAAATATAACGTAGTTAGTCAAATAAATGCGGACTTTAATATTCAACTTCTTCATTAAGTGACTAGTAAACTATTTAAGAAAAAGACACCAATAAAAAAATTTGCTCAGTAAAATGTTTTGTCAAAGCTGCTTTACAGCGTTTTCCATTTAGAAAATAATAGAAATGTTGGAAAATATTCTATATTTTAAAAAATAATGATATATTGAAAATTAAGACCAAATATCTTTTGTCAGAAGCAGTGGTAGATAACATCATTTTTGATTAGAAAAATAATGTTATCTACAACTTTATTTTTTCTTTTCTATAATTTATTCAAATGAAATCATTCTCACAAACATCAAAAGACATGGTATCATCATGGCCTTGTAACAGGACAGCACTCTTTAGAACATAAAATCCCTTAGCCACTGTTAAATATATAGTTGTTGATAGGAAGACAGGTGTTGCATTTATGCATGCACTTATGTTGAGGTTGATGCTTGGGAGTTTTCCGGGATTCCTTCCATGCTATTCGTGAATACAGCCCACTATCAATGATCAGTTCTCCCAAAAAGCAATTTACGTGATGGATGCTAAAATACTTCACAACAGCCTGTGGTTGCAGGGTGTCAAAATCAGCCGATATTTACAAAAGCACAAAAAAAAAAATAAATAAATAAAGCAAATTAATTTTCAAGAATATTTGAATGACTTCATACAATAAGCTTATTTCCACTTGTACCTGGCATAGTTTTTAAAGGTTTGTTGAAATAATCAATTTCTTTTCATATTAAGAATCTCAAAATAGCTTTCTTAGAATCCAAATATACTACATAAGTTTCAACTATATAGACTTGCTAGGCTTGATTCAATTGAAATTATATTTATTTAATATTGAATAAAGAATTAAATCCGATAAACTAATTAATACAGATTACAGAGCTATTGTTAACATTAAAATTTTACTAATAAAAACTTTATACAAAAGTTTTTCTTAGTAAAATTTTAATTAAGTTATTATTTAAGATTTATATATTTTCTTATTAAGGTATGTAAGTTCCTTATTAAGATAACAATTTTATGACATAAAAGACTGAAAACAACTTGTCAGTGTAGACAATTTAACATTGTTTAGATTTAATAATTAAATATTATTTTTTAATATATATGAGTGCATATATTGCAGTTATCATCAAAATATAATTTTTTTAAATATTAAATGAATAACAAATTGACAAATAATAAGAAAATAAAAATTTCTCTGTCTAAAGTTGTAAGAAAATAAGAGATATCCATAAAGAGAAAAAGCAATTAAAATTCTCTAAAGTAAATTAAATTCCCTAAATTAACGCTATCTATATAAATTAATTAAATTCAAGCAAAAATAAACTGGATTTCAATTTGTATTCTAATGATAAATATAAAATATGTACTGAAATGTGTACACAGTTCTTAGAGCGAACGAGCAAGAATCAATATTTCAAATTTACATATTCAGATTTGTCTAAATTTAAAATTTGGTTTATATATTTATCTCTTTAAGGAACCAATAAATAACAAAAAATAGTAAATAAAATATTTGAATATAATACTAGAAAATCTGCTTATATAAAATGCCTAATTTATAAGTATAAGTAGTCCATTTACTTAAAATTATCAAAATCTCACTTGAGACATCGAAAATATTTTTTAGTAAAATATTGATTTTTTTATTGTTTTTGATAACATACGTATTTATATCATTTGGTACTTAGATCTAGCTTGAATAATCTTTTCAAGATCTTAGAAGTTTTCAAATAATATTTAGGATTAGCAATATTACAGATAAAAAGTTAAAGAATCAAAAATACTGTTTTTTGAATAGATAAAATCTCTACATAAGTTTCAACTATATGTTTTTATTTTTTATATTTCTTATAAAAAATAAAAACATATATTAGTAAAACAATTTGGCTTATTTCTATTGCAATATGATAATGAAACTTTTAATCCATTTTATGCTATACATAAATATAAATATGTTATATTTTACATGTAAACACTGTAATTTATGTATGTTTAAAATAATGTAATAATGTAATCCAATATAAACAAAAAAGTTTTAAAATTATTGTATTATCATATAGAACTTTATTTCATTGGTTTTGGTTTTATTTTTAAATACCGAAGAAATATACTACACTGTTCAAAAATGAGCAAAAAGTAGCATTTAAATAAGTTACAGAATTAGTTTACTTACGAGTAAAAATAAATTGAAATTAAATATTAATGGTTTTATAAAATATATTCCCATCATTTTAGTATCTTTAAAAAAAGAATAGCAAAAAATTAAGAAATCACAAACGTTCTTTTTATTAATTAATTAACAAAATTCATACAAAAAATTTATATGTTGTTGATTTTCTACAGGTATTTATAACGACAATCATGCTGCTTGAAATATAATGTCCGAAACTTTATTGCTTCATGCTTGAATTGTGATTTTTAGAAAATATTTCACTTAAATCAATTGAATTTTATTTAGTGCAATTCTCACTCACGCACTCTCTCACACATTCTCTCTCTCTCTCTCTCTCTTTTACACACACACACACACTGCAACAAATAATGATTTTTTGTAATGAAGGATTTATTATTTTTAAGGTTTGTAAAAGAAATATTAGATATTTCAACTAGGTAAGTTCTTTTAATACATTCAAAATAAATAATGAAAACATACATCCACTTTGTGGATATTTTATAATATAAACCAAGTAATTTGGATTCAAATTAATTTTTTTCTGGTAACAATATGGACTATCTTGTTAATTATTAAGGTAAATCGACTAAGAAAAATTCCTGACCCTGACTCAAAATACAACAATTTTGGTGAATCTTGTCTACAAAAGTCAATATTTTTGCTATATCAGGATTATCAAAATTGGCCTTCCTAAACTTTAATCAAAACTACTTTATAAAAGACAACGTTAAAAAGTGATTACTTCCATTCCATTGCAAATTTAGCAAAATCAATGAATCCATTTTTTAGCATGATCGGATATCAACGTTTAGACTTCACTTCTGGAGTTCTACTTTATTTAGTTGCTGGAGTTCTTCTTTATTCAGTTGATTTATGCAAATACATCAATGGAAATTCTAAAATTTGAAATTCCGTTCTTGGATTTGGACCAAGCTTTCCTCTGAATCATACCAGAAATTTTTAAAGTCACTACATATTTAAACGTGAGAACTAATAAAATGAATTTCTAATTAATCGACACACATTAGTAAAAAATGTTGAAGATAGCATACTCAGTTTTTACTGATTCCATAACAAGCATATAGCAATCCCTTAACGCCCTTACAGCGAAATTAAATTGATACTTTTTTAGAACACTCAAAACAATTTATTTTAACGAAATAAATGTTTAATACTATTTTGTTAAAAATAGTTTAAAATTTTTAATATTGTAATACATCATTTCCTAAAACGTATCATTTTCAAAACAAAAGATAATTCTCTCATTTATAAACATCTGGTTATTTTCTAGGAGTATTTTAATACTCCTTGAAATAACCAGATTTTGATAAATAGATGCATTACGGAATTATTACTGCAAACAGAAATCCCTTTAACTTAATGCATACATATAACAAATATTCATAATCGAAACGATGTAATGAATTAGGTAATATTAAAATATATGAACTTATCAGGGATTATTAAGTCAAAATATTAAGTTAATTCAATTGTTATTTTAGCATATCAAGTCAATTAAGGGTTCTTTACTTCCTGTTATTACCCTACTTTGCCATGTATAACGGGCCTTTGGTTTGCAAATATTTCATAGGCAGTAATTATAAATGTTATTAGTCTATGAATAATATTTGGCAACTATTTTAATTTTTTGTTAGTGATGTCATTACTTTCATATCTGATGACATTCAGTGATGCAGTGCTGGCTGCTCAGTGTACTGCGGACTTGAAGAATGTGAGAGAGAAATTCAATATCATTTCAAACCATGGTACCAGGACTAATGTGGTGATCTAGGTGCTTGTATTTCTACCTTTTTCAATAGTTAATTCTATTATACAGTCACTACTCTTTTTTAGAAAACAAAATTATTTACTTCCATTTTGCTTGCAGTCTTCTCTAGGATAAAAGTTAAGAAAATGTTTGGCGAATATATTTCCATCAATCTGATAAGACCAGAAAATGTCCATTATCGTTCAAATCTATTCTTCTTTTCTCATGGAATTCAATCTCAAACTGACAAGGGTAAGAAAGGATATTATTAACCATTGCATCATCTAAAGGATGAAGTGAGTGACAAAATTGTATTAATGTGTAAAAATTTTCAGCTGTCATTAAAGTGAAAATGAGGATAAATGGACATAAAATAAATCTTCATTTTTTTGTATGGAGTAATTAGCATATATATAAAATATCTTTATATTGAATTCTGCTATTTATACCTGATATTTGAATCAAATAAAAAAATATTTAATCCAGCAAAGAATTAATTTTTGTCTTTTAGGAGCTAAAAATATTCCATAAAAATATTTTAATTGAAGTTGATAAAAATATTTTAACACATACATACCTATAAATTATACATAAATTTCATCAATAAAGAAAATGAATTTTTCCCACTTTTTTATTTGCTTTTTCCCATTTATTGATTCCTGTTTTTTCGTTTAACCTAAAAGTGGATCCCTCTGTATATATAATCGGATTCTAAGCACATAGTATCTAGGGAGTGAGGACTTTGTTGAATGCTCTTGGGGCTTTTTCCCAATCTTCTTTGGTGTTTATATATAAAATAATGAAAAATGACGTCCAGCAGAGCTTCCACTCAGGGTTTTGGGATTTCCTCCGAATTCGATCCCGATTCCATTTGTAGGAGTATACTGCATATGGGAGAATAGGGGAAGAAAAGTGTCCCCTATTCTGAGGGATCAATCAAGCGCACGGAATTGACCGCAATTGTGCGTCAAAGTGCGTCCGACGTTATTTGAAGTAATGAGAAAAGGAACTTGCGGTCTTCTCTCTAGTTGCTTGTCCATCCGTTCCTGCTTCCCTAGGGTCTGCTTCTACCCCTCCATCAAAGAGTTTCCGCCACCAGAAGACCACGACAAATTGCTAAACAACTTCCCCATCAAAATATTACTTTCCACGATTTTATTGATCTGAGACATCCCTCGCCTCTGGTCAATTTACAGTCAATAGTGGTTGATTATTTTGCATTTCTTTCGACCACAATCAATGCTTCTAGTAAATGTTAATTAACTAAAATTATCGATAATGGGTAAACCTTGGGAAAATTGCAAAGAAAATCTAATTTCTTAGGTTTCTTTTGAATAAAGAAAATAAATAACAGATGCAAATTAACTGTAAGAATAGTGATTGTAATCTTGTTAACTAATAAAAACTATTCAACAATTAAGATAAGAAAATTCAAAGTAGTATCTTACTTAATAATACTGTTAAGTATATACAAATGAATTGAAATTGAGGTATAAAAATTCTTTGGTCTTGTCTTTAATTGTCTTTTTCATTAAAATGCATTCAAATACACAATTTTCAAATAATTCAAGTATCACATCACTATAAAAGACTGTTCTTATTTCAGTTCAAGGGAACACGTGTAATAATTCTGAAACTGATATAGAATAGCACTTTTTACTACAGATGAAAAATACATTTTGTGTATTATTATAGAAAAATATTACCAATGGCAAAACTAAATTTCGATTCAGATAAAATCACCTTGTTAAATACATAAACATATCGTCTATTCGTCTATAAAGATTTTATCAAATATGGATTTATAAGAGTACTACCTATTGCGATAAAATAGTACTTGTAACCATATTATCGAGAGTAAAAGTGTATTTTGATTAAGAAGTGAAAGCATTGTTACAAAATGTGAAAATTTACCTTTATCGTTTCTAGAAAATACAATTAATACAAAACTTTGCTTCGACTAAGACAAAAAAATATTAATATACTGAAAATCTTGAAGGACTTGATAAAAATGCTACACAACTGTGTTTTTCAATTGATCGGTTAGCTTTTATCAAGCAGGTTTGTTCCAATCTCATAGGTTTCTTTATTTAGGACTCAAGTTTTCGCACAGAAACCTTAAACTAAAAAGTATTTTTCTTGTACAGAATTACCATGGCAAAGATTATTTAAAAGTTTTGAATGTCCTTGCATATTTAATCATGAAATTAATATAGAATATATGAAAATTTCTTTGTACTAGCAAATAAAATATTTTTAAATGTGCTATATTGAGATTAAAATGCAAAGAAAAATTTGAATGTAATAAAAAGCATATTTTTTTCGCAAATGTCTGAGAGATTTCCAAAGGATGTAAATAAGAATATAAAAATGTGTAAAACAAATATTTGACTTATTCTCTCAAACTTTAATATAAAGAATTTCAAAAACAATTGTCTAGATGTGTTTCGATCTGTAGTACATTATATTGCACAATAGTAATAAAACTAAGTAAAATGTGAGCCTTTCAAATATATAGTAAATACAAAAATATAATAAAAGCATATATAAAAGTTTTGTAAAAAGTTATTACTTTCTGGTGTTCTTATTTTCGTCTTTGCAAAATTTTTTTTTTTTTTTTTTTTTGTATATTGATATTTTTAATGTCACACTGTCTTTTAAGATTCTTATTTAGAGATTGTTTCTACTAGATTAGGTAAGAGAGAGGGAAAGTGTGTGCTCTTTGTGTGTGTAAATTAAAATATTAAGATTTTGCATTTAAAGACATTACAAACAATATTTGATATTTCTCAATGTATGGCAATTAATTTATATTAACTACTTATTCTTATATATTTGAATTGCTTTTGCTGATATTGTGTTAATATTTGTTCTTATTTAACAATGACACATTCACAAATTAAAAACAAAATGGCAGTGCAGAAAATGAGTCAATATATTTAAGTCAATCCTAAGAGAATTAATATTTAAAAACATATCATTTTGAAATGAAATGTGAAAATTATGCCACGATTTTTATAATAGTTATTAATTATAATAAAAAATGGATAATTTTTTACTGAAATATATAAGAATTATCATGAAAATTTTCTAAATTTTTATGTTAAAGGAATTTTAAACATTAAACATTATATCATATAAAAATCATCATGACTAAAAATGCATAAAGTATTCCGAAATTGAATTACTAATGTAAATTAAAACACTCAGTGGATAATATATTGTATAGTTCAGCTCGAAAATTTCATTTTTAAATGTAGAATTACACATGACAGTTATATAAATAAAAATTGGTTATTAGGAAGATAAATAACTCCCTCACCTATATATTCTACGATTTTTTAAACGTCAAACAATAACATTTGTAGTATTACAGTTTTCTGGATTGTGAAATGTTATTTTTATTACATCTATACAATCCGTAGGTCGTACAATAACATTAGAATTCCACAATAACACATTGCTGAAAATAATAACCATAAAGCAGTTTATTACTAGTAGCTGTTATTTTCATATAATTCAATGCCAAATGAAGTAATGTTATTTTATAGTTTGTTTATAAGTATTTAGGCGCAGAATATTTTATAAAGAAGATTTAAGTAACTTCAATAAATGATTATGATGCAACATTATGTGTTAGCATATTCATTGAACATGTTAACTTAAAAATAATAAGCAGTAAATATTTTAAAAAAAGTTTAATTTTCAGTTTATCTTACAATGATTATTAGAATTTCGGTAGCTTTATCAAAACAACCAATATTTAAATATCCATTATTTTGATCTGTTTCATATTTATATGAAACAGATATGTTTGTTTCATACAGATTTATATGAAACAATAAATGATTATGATGCAACATTATGTGTTAGCATATTCATTGAACATGTTAACTTAAAAATAATAAGCAGTAAATATTTTAAAAAAAGTTTAATTTTCAGTTTATCTTACAATGATTATTAGAATTTCGGTAGCTTCATCAAAACAACCAATATTTAAATATCCATTATTTTGATCTGTTTCATATTTATATTTATTTGCAACTAACGATGTATTTTATCAAATAGCTACTTAAGTTTAAGAAAAATTGAACATTAAACTTCTTATTATGCTTATATATATATATATATATATATATATATATATATATAATCCTAAATAAAATATAATTTTTAAATTTTATTAAACGTCTTAAATTGTTCTGCGTAGATAAATATGAAGTAGCTTTCATCAAATCTAACAATAAAGAGTTAAATTATTCTTGATTCGTCCAGAAATAAATGAAATTAATGAAGAAAAGAAAAGAAAATAACCTCCATTATTATTTTAAATTTATAGTATTCGTTCCTACTTAAAATTATCGTAAATATAAGAATGGAAAAAGTATGTTCAATATTGTTTGTTTTTTAATATAACTAAATGATAAAGAAACAAATTGTATTGTTTAATAAATTATTTTATAATGATAAATTGAGTCAAAAATTCTCAAGATTTCTAATATAATTCTTTTGACAATTTCTTGGTATTGATATTCTTATAATGATGAATTGAATCAAAATTTATTTAAATTCCAGCCATAAATCTTTTAACATTCTGTACGCTGACTTCACTCTTTGCTTATTTTATTCTTTAAAGTTATGATAATACTATGAATATTCTACTATAATTTTTCCATTTTTTGTTTATCTGTTAAATAAAGATCATGACCTCTTCATTAGAAGTTTATGCCAAATATTAATAAAGGACTATGCTTTAATTGGCTCAACATTTACACTACTAGCCATTAAAATTGCTACACCAAGAAGGCGACATGCTAGAAACGTGAAATTTATACGAAAGGAAGAAGGTGCTGTGATATGCAAATGATTAGCTTTTCAGCGCATTCAGACAAAGCAGGCGCCAGTAGCGACACCTACATTGTGTTTAAAGAGTAAATTGTTCAGCCGGTTCCTCATACACAAATTGCATTTGAACGTTGTTGCCTGGTGAAAAGTTGTTGTGATGTCTCGTGTAAGAAGGAGAAATGCGTACCAGCACGTTTTTGACTTTGATAAAGGTCGAATTGTAGCGTACCGGGATTGCGGTTTATCTTATCGCAGTATTGCTGCTCGCGTCGGTCGAGCTCCAATGACTGTTAGCAGAATATGGAATCGATGGGTTCAGGACGGTAATATGGAACGCCCTGCGGGGTCTCAACGGCCACCTATCACAAGCAGCCGAGAAGACAGGCATATTATCCACATGGCCGTAATGAATCGTGCAACCACGTCATGAGCCGTAAGTCAAGAAACGGGGTCGTTTGGAAGACAACAAGTGTCTGCACGAACAGTTCGACGACGTTTGCAGCAGCATGGACTCTCAGCTCGGAGACCATGGCTGCGGCTTCCCTTGACGCTGCGTCATAGACAAGAGCGCCTTTAATGGTGTGATCAACGACGAACCTGGGCGTACGAATGGCGAGACATCATCTTTTCAGATGAATCCAGGTTCTGTGTACAGCATCATGACGGTCGCATCCGTGTTTGGCGGCATCGCGGTGAACGCACACTGGCAGCGTGTATTCGTCATCGTCATACAGGCCGTCATACATAACCCATACCATCACGCTAGGTGATGGTATGGGGTGCCATTGGATACACGTCTCGGTCACCTCTTGTTCGCATTGACGTTGCTTTGAACAGTGCACGTTACATTTCTGGTGTGTTACGACCCGTGGCTCTACCCTTTATTCGAGCCCTACGAAACCCTACGTTTCAGCAGGATAATGCCCGACCGCATGTTTCCAGTATTGTACGGACCTTCCTTGATACGGAACATGTTCGGCTGTATCCCTGGCCAGCACGTTCTCCAGATCTTTCACCAATAGAAAACGTCTGTTCAATGGTTGCCAAGCGACTGGCTCGTCACCAAACGCCAGTCACTACGGTTGATGAACTGTGGCATCGTGTTGAAGCTGCATGGGCATCTGTACCTGTACATGCAATCCAATCTCTGTTTGACTCAATGCCCAACGTATAACTGCTGTTATTACTGCCAGAGGTGGTTGTTTTGGGTACTGATTTCTCAGGATCTATCCAGCCAAATTTTTTAAAAATTTAATCACTTGTTATTTCTAGTATAATATACTTGTTCAATAAATATCATTTTGTTATCTGCATTTCTTCCTGGTGTAGTAATTTTAATGGGCAGTATTGTAGTTCGAATTTCAATGGAATCACAGCAAATAATTTAAAATAATTAATTTTCCTCAAACACAGAAATATACTATCAAAATACCATTGCTATTATTTATTATACTTTTTAGATTGTTACGTTAGAGCACAGCCACGTAAGTCTAGTCACAATTTTTAAAGAATCCATAGATAAAGTTTTAACTCCTATGTCTTTCATGTAGTACAAATTTAATCCCAGCGAACTTTAATTTTCTGAAGACTCAATTGTGTTTCAAGAAATTGCTGATTTGTTTCAGATTTAGACGACCAAAATGAATTACACAAATGACATTTTGACAAACTAACAACCATTTATTTACCTTTTATTTTTAGAGAAATACTTAAGTTTACTGACTATTTAGCATGGTGCATTGATACGAAAAGAATGTAGAAAATGACTTCATTGTGAATGTGCAACTTCATTTGAATAGGTTTTACAATGAAAAGCGTTGATTGTTGAGTGAATCAAAAGTGAATCCTTCCCACATTTTAGAAATAATTTTCAATGATAAACAAAGGAAATTTTTTAAAACACATTCAAAATTTAACTTAAATTACATTTTTTTAGCGAAAATAAAAAATGTTGCTCATAATAAATTTTACGAAATGTTAATTTAAAATTATCAATAAATTTGTGATTTTATAGAATTAAATTATTTTGAAATGCTTTGTTTTTAATTACACTGTTATTGCCAAATATATATAGTATTTCTTATATTTCATATTTTTTAACATAATATTATTATATTATATAGTTGTCAAAACCGTATAACGTTGATCTATACATTTTCAATTGATTCTGTAAATAGCAAATAGAATTGACGATGTATATTTCCTTTATTAAATCATTTTTAGTAAAGATATTTTATGGAACTGACAAATAATTAATAAATCTAAAAATTGGTTTTTTTATAGATATATCTATCAATAAGTTTATATGAATAGTAGAGATTAAAAAATCGGGATTACATAAAATGATTAAATTTAAACGCATATATGCTTAATCATTTATTTAACAATATTTGTCATTTAAGGTTGACATTTAGATGAAAATTACATTCATAATATTCATTATATATGACATGAATGCTACAAATTATCATGATTATGCCTGAATTATAGATGTTTGTGATAAAACACAATATCATGCTCATTAATGTAACAAGACCATGTGAAAAAAAATTCACATCTATACTTGAATAATTTTTAGAACTTTTTATTCATATTTTTATGTTTTTATAAACAAATATTTTTTCCTTATTTATGGAATTATCTGGACAATATTTATTTAAGATTAATTAAAGTTTTACATTGGAATATATTCAAATACTATTTCCCTCTTTTATTAAGCATGACATCCAATTTATTATCAAATTTAAAAAAAATCGGAACAATACAAATTTTATTCATTTTTATATTCCTAGAAAAGTATTAAATTACAATACTCCGTACAATAAAGATGACATGGCAAATTTTAATCACAGTCCTCGTAAACATGAGAAGGAATCTTTCACGGAATGACTGATTAATTTAAAAAAGATGATACTTTTGAAATAATTTGTGTTATGAACTAAAAAGCAGAATACTAATGTTTAAACATCTTTATCCATACTCTTAAATCTATTAGAATGTGATTTTTTATAAAGAATTCTAGAGTTCTATATTTTATTAAAGTATTTTTGAGGACAGTAATTATGACAAAAGAAATGTTTTTCTCTCTAAAAAAATGAAAACTGTATAGTTGAATGCTTAATAAATGTGTGTGAATTATTTTAAATTAGCTTTCTAAATGATAAATGATGTTTTGGGAACTAAGTATTGAATTGAAATTAGAATTGATGATTATTTTTACGAAATATATAATAAAAAGAGAAAGAGCTGGTGCATATAAATTTCACTAATGGAATTTACCGTTAATGCAGTGGTAAGGAATGAATAACTAGATTAAATATTAAAATGAGTATTAGTAAGTTTTGTCAGTGAGTAATAGAAGCTCATAATCATTTAGCATTTTCAATTATTTTTTGAACAGTTTTTCGTTTTATAGGGAGAAAAACATAATTTTCTCAACATGACGTTTTATTTCTGTTAATCACTTCTTACCAAAAAGAGTTATTTGATTATACATGTTAAATTAATAAAATGTAGCTGAATACCAGTTAATACGTTTATTTGACTAAATTAATAAAGCGTAAATAGTAAATAAGTTCTTATTTATTAATTTATTATGCGTAAAAGATCTAAAATTGAATGTGAGCATTAAAAATTTGATTTCATTTTACCGGCTGACATACACAATTTAAAATTAAACCTTAAAGTATTCTGAAAGTAAAATAATATTTTATTACGTTTAATTATATAAAAAACATTATTTTCAAAAAAAAAAAAAAAAAAAAAAAAACCCCACACTTTCGATTTTAAATTCTTGTCCTTCTTGCACTACATATATTGAGTAATGTTTAGTGTTATTTTTTATTAGTTTTATTAAATCTAATAATTCCTTTATATCAAATTCCCTTATTTTTATCAATTTCTTTAAATAATCGCTATAAAAAATGATATCAGCTAAAGCTTATTGATGGGATATACAGCGGGAGCATAAAGATGGGTTATACAATATTTTATATTGTAAACAATAAAATGATCGAATAGTAAGCATACAGAAAGATAAAAAAAAAAAAGTCCAATAAGTTTTAAATTTTTAATTGTTTACAACTAAATATGATCTACATTTACATTTTTATTATTTATACTGTTTTTTTTCAATGATTTTATGGAACTTTCACAATTTTGATAGCATCAAATTTCTTCTCAGAAACGAAAAAAAAAATATTATAGAAAGCAATCATTAAAAATTTTACGAAGTTGTCTTAAGAAGCAAATAGAGCAAATCAACATATTGATTATTAAATAAGTAGGAGTAGTAAATTTTTATGCTTTGCTAATTAATGTTGATTTTACTCAGAAGATTAGGTTATTTCAAAATAATACGAAATATTGTTTCTAGGAGAAGAAAGATTAATAACAGGAATAATGTGATATATTTTATAGTATTTTTTATGGCTGTACAAATCTGATAAAAATCACTAGGCATATATAGCCGTTTATCATAAACCGTAAGGAATTCGTTAGAACTATTGATTCTTTTCACAAAAATATCCTTTCTTTTTCTAGATGAACCTTCGATAAGACTAATCGATTAGAAGTAGAGTTTTATATTTATTTCCTGATTTTGTTACATTTTCTTTTGATTTTTTTTATTTTAAGACTGTGAATTATTTGGAAGAATTTCAAGCAAAATTTTCAAGAATTTTTAATTACTTTAGAAATTAAAAATCTTTTCACAGGCTCCATATTAAGGGAATTACTTCAAAAATTAAATAACACTATTAAAAAAATATGGAATTAAAATTTTATTAATAATTATAAAAAAAATATGGAAAATTCAGATCCTTACCAGATAATTAATACGACTTGATTGGAAACTTCACTATGACTTCAAAAATGCTTATTTTGAATATATATTTTGATTAAAAAATTGTATGGGAAAAGTTGATTTAATAAAAAAATTTGATTACATTAAATTAAAAGCCTATTCAAGTGACATACAATCCATTCATTAAAATAAAAAACAATGTTTTATTTTTCTTTCTAGTTTAAGTTATAGCAGATCACATTATTTTAAAGAATTAAAAAATTGGCTTATGAATTGAAATCATGGGCTTTCGATACTCTCTTTTCAACTTGTCTGTGTAGTTAGTCTCTATTTGCCTATCTCTCGATGATCACTTTTTAACCGAGATCTTACTCTATTAAAGAATGTAAGTAAAGTCTATAGAAATTTAAGAGTAACACAGTATACATTTGTGATCTTTCCTAGTACTTTCTCTAAGTTAAAATTGATCTCTAAAGGCAGAAACGAAAAGCTTATTTTTTAATTTAGTAAATCAAATTTTTTTTTGTCAAGGACAATGAAAACAAATATTTTCTACACATCATTTATTGAAAACAACAGAAGACGGAAAACTATAAATTTTACCATTTAAAGAATATGACTGTTAAAATTTAAAAAAAAACTAATGGAAGAAAATATAATGTGTTTATCATTACCCCATACTCCTTAGTCATTAAAAACGGTATTCTCTTATTATACTGTCCTTTTATCTATGTAATATTTTTGCATTAAATATAAGTTGTGTGATGCATAAATATAAGTTGGGAGACAAAATTTGAACTTCACACAGAAATATCTTTTTAATTAAATATTGAAACAAAATATTTAATTAAATGACGTTTCTCTTAAATATTTATTGTTGATATGAAATTTCAAGATAAAGATAAATTGTTTATGTAAAAACAAAGTTATAGTGTGAATATATATGTCTGAAGAAAAAAATAATAACTATATTAAATAAATTCACCAGACTGATTTTATTCTTGTTTAAAAAAAAAAAAAATATTGAAAATTTCATATTTCATACTTTGATTTTATCTTATAATTCTTTTCATTCCTTAAAAACTAAACTAGGAAGTGAAGATACAAAAATCCTGTAAATACACATTAATCGTTACAACCACAAATTACGTTTTACGCTGAAAACTCTAAGCTTCTGTTGAATGTTTGATGAAATTTTCTTTTCTAAGATTTATTATTATTAACCACAAAACTGTTGACACTAAGACATTTTATCAACTGGTCAAAGAAATTTTTGAATGATAGGTAATACTCATAGATATGAAAATGAAGGGGTAAATTCCGTATCCAAAACGCTAGTTCAGTGACCAAAATGCTCAGAAATGAAAGCAATTTTTAAAATCATTGAAACGTCAGAAAGCTTACGTTGCTTTCTTATATACAAAGATTGTGCCTATTACGAATCATGAAACAAAAAATAAGCTGAATATAAATTTAAATACTCTTAAATTCTTAAGAAACCATGGACATGTAAATTTAAGGAAAATGTAGAGTGAAATTTTAACTTTTAATATATGTGCTAGGTATATCAAATCTTTATTCTTTGTTGATATTTTACATTAAAAGAAATTTATCATAACTCTGCTTTATATAAATACAATATAAACTTACATTTTCTCAAACAATACACTTAAACTCAGTAATGTAAGTAATATAAATATATAACATAAATTCTAAATATTGAATTTATTATCATGCTGTAAACCACAGAAATTGTGTTAACTTTTTAATCATCATTTATGTAAGATAAAGTTTGTTTAAATATTGCAGGAATAAGCTTAATTGCTTTACTCTTCCGCCTACCAATTTCTTCTGAGTCATACTTATCAAAAGCATTAATAAAATTATTTTCTCAATCACATTTAAACCAATCGCACTTTTTAACCAAAGTCGAATGATTGGATCGATACCTAAATTGGCATTCAGCTGTTATAAACTTTTTCACCAATGTAAAAAAATTTGACCATACCAGCGTAATTTGCATATTCTTGTTAAAATGATCTCTAGGTTTATTGAAATCAACAACCCACTACTTTTAGGTAAAAATTATAATATTTCATGACGTTTCTTTTTTAGAAGGCATTTTAACTATAACCACTGTAACTTCTAGCACACACACACATTTATGCTATAGTAAACATAAAATCCCAACATTTTATTGGCGTAGAAGGAAAATAGACGTTAACGAATTGGTACGACAATTTTCACATAAACTTGTATCATTGATTTAAAAAAGCAATTAAAAATTTGATCTAAAGAATAAATTATTGTAAATATATTGGTGGTTCTTTGTCATGCAATATCTGCCATAAAATTGGAAAGGGAGGCATTACAAGCATTAATGACACCTTTATTGAATATTGTTTTGTATTTTGAGTAAAGTTGAATATAATTTTGTTGTTAATATCGCGTCAGCTCTACCTGATCTAATCGCTGAGCTATTGAATAAACTCGACTATAACAAGAAGATTAGTAGCATTTAATTTTTACAGAAATTGTTTTTAATGATAAATCCAAAATTAGTTAAAACTCATGCTTGAAAACCTTAGAACAATGCTGAAAATATGTACTGGATATCGTCATGAAAAATGCAATTGTTTTTTTTAAATAAAAAAATATTGAAAATTAAATCATTAAAATAAAAACATTAATTTTTTTAAGAAATTACTATTTTTGAATATTATTTCTTAATTTTTAAATAAGTTAAGCATAGTAAAATTATTAAGAATTAATGCTTTATTTAAGAAATTCTATAACAATGATCCTAACATTCTTTATTTTCATAAATTGATTGATAAATTTTGAATTTGTTAAAGCATCAGTTAAATAGCTATTATTTTAAAGTAAATTACGAATAAAGATTTTTTTTTTAACCACAAAAATAAATTACTTAATAAGTTATAAAATGAAATTTTCTATTTAATAGCAAAAGTTAGACACTACAAATAGTTTTTCTGGCATTTCTTTGCATATTTACTTTAAGAACTCGAAATTGGCTTAGTTACTAAAGTACTTCGTTTTGTGATAGGAAACTGAATATCCTGGATACTGAAATTGATAGGTTTCAAAAAACGAATTTCTAGAAGGTTTGCTAAGGGAAATTACAAAACTTTCCGGTTCAATTATATTACGAAACGGCCGGATTCAATCTTCTTAAATTAAATCTATTCTTGGACTCCACATTTACTTTAAAAAGCCATATAACTGTCTGAATAGTTTTCTGTCGCCTTTTTTCGCTGATAAAATATTTAATTAGTCAAGAGAAAATATATATAAGCTCTATATATAAACATATTTACACTGGTTCACTTATTTTCTAAACATTTACTTATCTCATATGTTTTCTCTCAAAAATAATTTTCTTATCAAAAAAAGGAAGTAACTGATAATTGCCTTAATCTCATTTTTATAGAAATATTGTCATTAATTTTGGAAAAAACAGTTAACATTGAAATAATCTTTTAAGATTTGTTTGCTTCCCTTATTTCATAAAAATTTCAAGTCAATTTTTCTTTTGTTTTTGAATTGCAATTTTAAACTTTGATAAGATTGCGAGGATATCTGCTGAGCTGGCGTCTTAATTTTTTCGAATTTATACGTAGGACAGAGAGCATACGGTAAAAATTCATTTTATTGGAATCCATTCCTACGACAAGAACCTCGCCTTTTACAAAAGAATAATCGATATCTTTCTATGTCACATTCTGAAGTTCATTCTAAAACAGGAGCTTAAAAATTAAAAGATTATTTGATTTAATATCCCAAAACATTTTAACAAATCATGAAATAAAATCCTGATAAAAGTAATATTTTGAATAAGTTAAATCAAAATTTTTTATAAAAAGTATTTCATGTTAAAATTATTGAAATATTATTGATTTTCTATGTATTTATATGTTCATATTTACTTTACAGTCTACTTATTGCTGCAAAATTGCCTTCCTTTTCATCGTCAGTTTGTCAGCATTCGGATATCAAAAGGAAGACAAGAAGTTAATCAGTGATCAATTATTTTATCGATTCAGTGATCAATTAATATGTTGATCACTAGTAAAATATCTAGAAATATCTTTTATGATACAAATTCTCAATAGTCCACTGTGCAGTCCATTTTAAATATTCAAGTAAAAGTATATTGGCAATTAAAAGGAAAAATATTTGAGATGCAAGAAATAAAGTTCACATCTTAGCTTATAAGATTTAAAAAATTAATTTAGATCGTAATAATAAATAATAATAAAACTTTTACTTTAACATATAATGCACAAAGTAATAAAAATCTTAACAACAAAATTTTTGTTTCAAAGTTTTACATTAAATGACACAAATTTATGATGTGACTCAACTTTGAGAACAAAATTAAATCCAAAGTAAGAATATGTGACTTTGAAATATTTCTATTATCAATCAAAATTATACTTGATGTGTTCTTTAATTTTACGGAGAAAAATTCCACACTCAGTTCTTCAGTCTTCTACCACAAGATTTGACCTTTAGATACTAGACTTTGAAGATTTAGGTCTAGTGATGAAAGATTCATGTCATTACAGTAAATCTAAAATATGTAGCTATTAAAAGAGTGATTGAATAAATATTTTCATTAGACAAAAATATCGATTGATAAGTGAGATCACTTTCATTAAGCTAATATCTACTAATTTTTTTAAACATCATCGCAACCATTTCTCTGATTAGTCGTACAAGAATAGAAACTTAATACCCTCTATAAATTACATGTTAATACTTGATTGGTTAGAACAGTATGAACTAATGTTTTAGTCACTTGTTTTAACGCAAAAAACGGTTTTTAATGGTTTCTCTAATGTATTTGAAGAATTCAAATTGTAATCAAAGTTTTCAAAATTAGTAAAAATTTTTATAAATGGTCACAGCAAACTTTTGAAGTTCTTCCTTTACCTATATAATTAAAAAATGCAGATATTACTAGATTTTTAAACACATATGATTGTATCAAAATTTGATTGAAGATACAGAAATATAAAGAACGCTTCCTTTTAAATTTCTTATAATATAATGTTTAGTTTAAGTACATTTAATAATCCATTTTCTCTCTGTGAAGGTTGTTTATGAGTCAGTTTATGAAATCAAAAAGTTTAAATTATTTTTTGTTTCATTCATATGTTGCACTAATATCATAATAGTCTATTTAATTTTGTGAGTATCATTGGTTTCCATTTGGTTGATCTAGAATTGAATTTCAAGTAAAACTTGAATTACAATTTTTTCACTCATCTGTAAAAATATCTTAAATGTTCTCCTTGAATCACAAATTATAAATCAATATCATAATATGTGGTTCTTATATGCAAAATACAAATGTAAATTAAGAGATTATACAAATATAATGTAAAAAATTAATATTCAGTCATGACTCTTCATGGGCTTGAAAAGATAATAACAATAAATTTCCTTTATTTTTATAGCATATATTATATTTTGAGCTTCATAATTCAAGGGAATTAAAATAGATATATACCTGGTTTATACATGTGTTAGAGAAACAAAAAAGTTGAACAGAAAAAGATAGGAGCCTTATATAAAATTGTAAATACTATTATGTACAATTAAAATTTACAGGAACTTCTTCCACCAACAGATGAATAACAAGATTAAATTACATATATATATATAAATAAATTTTCTTGCATTATGAAATTAGCTAATTTAATAAACATTCAATTCAACTACTCAGATTTTAACAGCAACTTACCTACAAATATGAATATTAAATCGAAAATTCCAATTTTAAAATTGTAAATAACTCATTCGATTACGGCTCATATTTGTTCAAATTAGTTACTTTTGATTCGCTTCACCTCAGTTCTCAGTACTTTCAACATTATAAATATAAATTTAAGAATAAGATAATAATTTTTTTAATTCATATTATCTCGCTTAAACAAACCTTTTTGAAGCTAATCTTTAAATAGTTGTAGGAAAGGCCGATCTATTAATTTTTCATTAAACTGATAGTTTATTAAGCGCACCTTAATTGATCGCAAATAATCTTACTTCTAAGGGACTTTTTAAATCTCTAGCATGTAAATATTCACCAATCGTATTAATCAATGCTTTGTTTAAACAAGCCATAAAACGTATATTTCCCTAATAGTAATAATTATTATTATTTGCTATATTTTTATGTTTGAAAAAACTTTGTATTACTTGATCTGAGTGGTCACATAACTTTTTGTTCTTTGATCAGAGTTAAGACTTTGCTTCATTTATAGAACTTTGACATAGTTTAAATGTATAAAATATAGATCATTCTGCATAAATGACAATTTACATTGGTCAGATCAGGTTTTTTTTTCATGATAATTCTTTAACTAGTGTTGAAACTTATCTCCACTATTTTCTAAGATAATTAAATTTTCAAATTTCATTTCTGAACAAGGTCATTTCATTACATAAGCCCCATTTGACAATGCCCACGCCCTCTCGAAATCAGTCCGATTAGATTGCCTGTAAATACTTTTAAAAGCTGGAGGAAGTTGAAACTTCAACATTTTCCTCTTGCATTCGTAAGGTATATGTATTTTCATTTCAAAAAAATTTAAAGAAGGAATTAAATGCCAAATTGTATAAATTAAAAATACAATGCTCTTTTCTATGTTTGATAATTTAACCATTTTAATAACTGGATGAAAAATGCGCGAATATAATAACTTTTGAAAGAAAAGTCAAAATAAAAGGAAATAATGGGAAAAAAAAAGAAAAAAAAAAAAAAAAAGAATAGAGAAAAAGTCATGAATCGAGAAGTATTGATTCTTCCCTGGATGCGAGAGTCGACTCAGCCAGCCGGTGTTGCGAAGGAAGCGCCCTCTGACGCCCTTGTGAGTGATTGTCATCAGATTTTTAACGCGGGGCTAGAAAAAATATTTTTCAAATTCTAGCGCGCTAGAAAACTCTTATTTGTGCCGGCATCATAAGCATTTTCTATTCGAAGTTATGCTTGCGCAGCGCTTGTTGCTTCCCCTGGAGTAGTGCGCTCCTGACCACGAGGAAATCCGAGCGCAACCGGCACCATCCGCAAAGGACTTCCCCATCGGTACGAGTGAGTCTGACGAGATATTACGTCACACCGTAGACTAAGTCTTCCGGGACTTCATCCCTTAAACCGCGTGTCTACTTTCTTCCTAACTGCCACAAAAGTGGATTCCGTGGAAAAAATAAAGAAAACTGGGAAACTTTTTCTCGGCTAGCGGAAAAGTCCCGTCGGTCGCTTTGCTACGAACTCTCGTTTATTAATTTTCTCTCTTTTTTTTTTTCCATGCCAATGTCAACTTGGCAAAAAAGAGAGAAAAACAGAAAAATAAATATGCGTGGTCGGGCATTTTATTTCTAATTTTGCGCGCTAAAATTGAAGTCAGCTTTGACAGGTGAGCAAAAAAAAATGTAAGCTCTCCATACGATTTCAATGAT
Source organism: Latrodectus geometricus (assembly GCA_026290005.1). Taxonomy (NCBI): domain Eukaryota; kingdom Metazoa; phylum Arthropoda; class Arachnida; order Araneae; family Theridiidae; genus Latrodectus; species Latrodectus geometricus. Next base: position 96,126 of record JAPDSC010078093.1, on the reverse strand, counting down.
GATTGATGCAAAATATTTTAGAAACAGGCTTTTGCCTATATGCAAGTCGTACGGATTGCGGTTATACAACCCTTACTAGTCTAATGCAGGCATGGGTGTAATATTTCTCTTGCGGAGATTAATCATACTGGAAACCTTGCTCCGCATAGTCGGTAAGTGTTTCAAATATATTTTATATTACAATTTCACTACATAATTTATATATTTCTAATGTTTTTTCCCTGGAATTTGAATTATTAGAAATTATTATTTGATGAGTTCAGAAAACGTAATAATTTGAAGTTAGGTTTCCACGCGCATCATTCAATTCATATATGAATGATCTTATATTTTGTAATCATAATTTTTATGTGTGTAAGTACTCTTATAATGAGTTAAAACCGAACATGTTTATGTGTAAATATTTTTTTATACTACTGAAGTGGTTCAGCTTATATTTAACTTATAGGCAAGTTAGAATAACAACTATTCAACGTTTCTCAATTTGCAAATGTTTACGTAATATTTTGAACTAGATTAAGTCTCAATTGTGTGTTCACAAATAAGTAATCTAAACTTCCATATCGCATTCTTTTATAAATAAAAATGTTAATTTTTATGGTAGTAAATATTCATTTGATATAGTCATTCACGCTTCAAATATTTTTTATAAAAATATGTAAATCATTTTACGTTGAAATACAATAAAATATTCACACTTTAATCACTTGTCTTGAACCAATATTGAGAAAATGATAAAATTCTCAATATTCGCTGTGAATTTCATAATTTTCTCTTTTTCTCTTTCAAATATTGGTGAGAAAGTGAATTTAAAATTGAATCAAAACTTAGTCAACACATGCTTATTATATAGACAAATTTGCTACATATTTACATATTGTTGACACTTATGCATAAAATAAATGATCAATATAAGTTTTAATAGGAAAAGATAAAAATTCATATTTGTTTCCATATGAAAACTAGTTAAAAACTTGAAAATAATTCAAGTATTCTCAATTTGAATCTATCTCCAGATACATTGTTCAGAATTACTTTTATCGTTGCAAGCCATCATAATATTCGCGATTGTCAGTAAGTTCATTTGAACAGCTTGAGAAAGGCACTCTGATTTTGGCGCCGAAACACGCCATCCTAGTTTTTCCGTCTGCTTTGAAATCTCCAGATTTAAAGTGAGTCAATTATCGTTCTAAAATCATCTCTTATAAAGAGAAGTACTCTACGCGTTTATTATTATTTAAACTTATTTTCTGTAAAGGTAATTTTAATCTTTTAAGTGCTGCTGTGAGATGTGTAATGTTTTATAAATTCAAAATTATATGTTAATTAAATCTTGAAATAAAGTTTTAAGCAAGTTAAGTTGAATACTTTTTTTTATTGAATAATAAATGTAAAATCATTACTTTATATTTACGATTCACAGCAAGTGAAATTTTTGCACATTAACCTTTTGTTTATTCTTTCATCATAATTCATTACTATAAATAATTTATTGTCTTGTTTGTTAAAAGTTTCGTTGATTTTCTAAATTAGTATACATTCTTAATTATTAAATTATACATTCATTAGATTGTACATTCCGAATCATATATTCAGCATTTTTTATGTAAACTAAAATTACTGGTATTTATAAATTTAAAACATTAAATGTGGAAAATAAATATTCATTGGATAACAGCACTAACTTTCTTTTAATAATGTAAGACTCGTTTTTATTTTATGTTCAAATATTAAGAATTGTTTCACTTTTAAATCAAATCTATAAATTCGAAAATTGTAATGTTCATCTTGTGAAATGGGGACTTCAATATGATCTTAATCCACAAAAAAAAATATTTTATAATACTGGAAAGTTTACGATTATTAGGTTTAAATAGTTTTTTTCCCTCGTGTTTTTCACATGTTTGACTTTCTTTCAGTTATTCACTACAATGTGATTGAATGTCATTAAATTATTTAATTATTGACAATGTAGTGTACAATTAATATGAGAGACTATTTCATTTGAAGAAATTACTAAAATAAATCAGTATCTGTTAGATTTTTTTCCTTGGTATATATATTATAATTGATAAATTATAGATTCAAATTAAAACCAGTTTGATTTAAAGCCACACATTTGTATAAAATCGAATTGAATTCAAATAATACATTATTGTATATTTTAACATCTTGATTCAAATAATGCAGCTTGTGTTAAAACTGATTTGAAGTGTATCTCATTTGATATAAATCCAATTGATGCAATTTTTTTTGTAGCTTAATTTGGGTATAATTTTATCCAAATAAGGCAGCAAATTTTGAATACATTTGATCTAGACAGTGTAGTTTATTTAAAATCTTATTTGATCCAAAATGATGTGCAATTATGTGTAAAATTTCATTTAAAATATAACATTTGAGCAAAATAATGAGATTATTTTGAATGGATATAATTCAACTGTGATATTATGGAAATTTTTTTTCTAAATTTTGAGAAAAATTATTAGTAGAGGAATTAATATCAAGCAAATATTCAAAATTTGTGCTAAGAATAAAAATAGTTTGTTTCCAAACCACCAAAAGTTTGATAAAACATTTTAAGTATAAACAGGAGAAAGAAATTTTAAACTTAAAATTTCCATAGCTATTAAAACTTACTATTTTAATTCAGTCAAGAAATTTATGAGAAGTGCTAAGTATTAAAATTTCGTACTGAAATTTTAATTATATGAACTGAAATTTTATAAAAGTTAATTAATATACTATATGATCTAAACTTTTTTGTTAGCACTCAAGAAATGCATCATTAATTTTCCAATCATCTGGTAATAATTTTTAAAAATAAACGTAATCCAGAACTAGCTGTATTTGAATCCCGGAAAGTATTAAATTGTTAAATACACACATAAATTTCAAATTTCTCATGAAAAATCATAAAATGTTTGTAGTTAAACTGAAAAATAGCTGTCTGCATATAACATAGCCTAGTTGTCAGCTGAATCGTTAGTGCTCTGTCCTTCAGTTCAGCAACAAATTGTGTATTCAATTCCTCCTCACGAATATAAATATATGCAATGTTTAAAGTCCTTTTTAGACAGGACACAGGCAAACTAAACACTGAATGCAAGAAAAAAAATCCATGACCATAAACTATTTTTTTAAGTTCTAGTAAATGCGTACATAAATTACTTGGTGTTATATTCATTATTTAATTAAATATAAAATATTCACACTCACAGAATTGGTAACTGAATTGTTAGCGCTCTAGCTTTCAGTTTAACAACTAGTGGGTTTGAATCCTCTCTCGGGGTAGGACGATTGCAGTTGTTTGGAATACACTTTAATCAATAATATCTAATCTAATTATACCTCACAAGCAGAAAGCAGTGGATTAAGAAAAGAAACCTAATTAAATAAATAAAGAATATAGCAAGAATTTATAAAGGCATTCAGATTTTACGAAATATGTGAAAGTCACATTTTTGTATTTATGTACTTTTCACCATTAAGTAACATCTTGTTCTTACATTTGTTTGTTGTATAAAATAGTCTATTTCAAAATTGGTAATTTGTTTTATTTAACAGAAGTTTTCGTATGTATTTTTAAAATGACTATATGTATTTGATACCATATATTCATCAATAATAAAAGACAATAAAAAGCAATTATTGGCATTTTAAAAAATATTTCAATGATTAGGAAAAATATTTCATGCAACTGACAGTTTTCCATTTTTACAAGAAATTTATCGACAAAAGGCTTTCTGCAGTTTAATGACAAAATTTTAATCTCAACATAATGGATGTATTTATTCCAAATAATCTATTCAGAACAATTTTACTAATGGTTTTTGTTGGCAGCTTTTGACTTAAGATGTTTTTTCTCTAAATAAAACTTGCATTTTAGTCCATTCATCAATGTCACTTCATGGCTTGTGTCTGCTTTCCATGGAAACTACTATTAGGCTTTTTGATATTGGAATCAACAGCATGTTTTTCGCATATATTTATAAAAAAGGAACTTGTAATAATGAGTCCTGTTTATTTCAATATTTTCAGTATTACAGAATGTGCACGAAATTTTTAATGACCAAAGATAACAAAAACATCGAGAAATCCTATTTATTAATGTTTTGTGAAAGAACTCATTATGTAAAAACTAATGAAACTCATTATCATATAAAAACTAGTGAAACAATTCATTATGATGTAAAGCTTTTCGATATTTATATTATATATCATTATTTTAAATGTAGCTGAATAATACTGTTCGATTGAGGAATAAAAACACTATTAAATGAAGCCCAAATCTGAAATATTTTTTAAACAAGGCTGGCTTTTTTTTTTTTTTTTTTTTTTTTAACTTTCACTAGATATTTGCTTTAGACGACATTTTAAATTGAGAGTGTTCCTCAGTTTAGTCAAATAACTACTGATATTTTACAACAAAAAATTGATAAGAGTATTGCAATTGTCTTTTAAAATGTATATATTTTCGGAGATAAATGAATGTATACAACATATGATTTTCGTTTCCAGGCTGAAGCCTAACAATTTGTAGGTTCAAATCCCGCCTTGGGTAGAGATGTCTGTAGCAGTTCATAATTAACTGTAGGTCACTATCAAATAGATCTTGTGTGGAAAAAAAAACCACCGTTGTACGACAATCCTGACACCCTCTTACGGAGGTTATTGCAGGACAAACATCGCAGTTTTTTAAGATAAGGCCAAACATCTGAAAGAATTTGGTCAAAAGACAGCGAATTCACTCTCATTTTGATAAAAAAAACTTCCTAGTAAAATATCTTTCTATGCTGTGTATGCAGGAATAATGGGTAACTCTAGATAAAAGATTAGAACTTTTCTGAATTTAAAAAAATCAGTAATGTGCATTTCGTAAATGGTTTTTAAAAACTCAAGTATAACCATATTAGGTCATCTAGATTAACTATAACATAATATCTTAAACAATAATAGAGAACTAATTGATTAATGAAAATATTTAATTTAAATACATAAATTTTCAAAATTTATAAGTTGCGAATTTTTTAAATGATAAAATAATGGCAATTCCTATAAATTTAAAAATTTCAGTAAATCGTAAAGTTAACAATGTCATTTATATAATTTATGATAAAAAATTTTAATTATATATAGTAATAAATTTTATTCATTTTCATATGCAAAACTCTGAAAATTTTTTATTTCCGTTTATAATTACTTGAGATTGATTCAGAATTTTTAAGAAAATAATCATCAATGAAACAATTGGATTTTCATGAACTAAATTTTTCCTGTTCACTCTACGTTTCTCATACTTGAAAAACAGCAAATTTTTCTGTCATCATGTTTACTATTTCTTAGCGCGGTTAAATACTACAATATTAGAAAGGGCTGGTTCACATTAATTAATCATGACTTGCAAGAATATTAACCTATATTTCACTGGTGAGAAAATTTTAGCAGTAGTAACTCATAACGTCACTTGATTGCCCTTCAAAATAACAGTGGTTTATTGCATTTATCGAATATAAGTCGTTAATATCTTGATATTATTCCGTATCATCTTTACCTTACGAAGAAAATGCTTATTAATTTCGCATCTTAAATGTCCATACTTGAATGTCAAACCCTTCATTGAATTTTTTACAAAATAATGAGGTTCCTTCACTTGTGATTCACTCATCCAGTATAGTATTTGGAGCTTAATTTTTCTTTCTGATGTGGATTAGGATTGTCATTTAAGATACTCCTTCAACTAATCTATACACACAATTCCAAACTTTAATCTATATAGATTACTGGAAAGCTCTTTGGGCAACTCTAATTTATTTAAAATACATATTCAAGTCCCATGTTTAAATATAAATGTATCAGAATTCCACGTCTTTCACTCACGATTGAAAATTGCAGGAATACTTTCGATTCAGAAAGCCTCTTGCAACCAATTCAACTTTTGTTCAATGTTAACAAGAAGTTTTCTTATACTTACTCAGGAGAACTCTACTAAATTATGTGTACCTTAATAGATTTATCGAGTAGAGGAAAATACTAGTCAGATTCATGTACTCTTGCTTACTTAATTCAGCAAGGCATAACAAGTGCCCGTTGTTGTGTTGATGAAATGGAGATCAAATGATCTGATTTTTCTATAATATGCTATAGTTGGAGGAATTCCAACATTAATATATAAATTTCAGCACTAGGTGAGTCTTCGATATTTTAAGTATTGTATTGAAGACCGTAGATAAAAGCTTATTGCAAAGGTGGGAATTTTTCTTGCACAATATATTTTTCTTTTCTAGTAAACTTTTGTATGCCACTTTAGCACATCATAGGTTCGTACTCACAAGTTATTGTGTAATGTATCTAGGATTATGTTCATGGGTGTCAATCACTAATATTTATCTGATCGTATCTTGAATATTTTGAGATCTATTATAGTTTCAACTTAAGAATTCTCTTGAAATAATAACTTTGTTTATAAATTTAAAACATTAATTGTGGAAAATAAATATTCATTGGATAATAGCAATTACTTTCTATTAATAATGTAAGACTCATTTCTATTTTATGTTCAAATATTAAGTCTACTTTATTTCAAAAGACAAAGGTTTCATGACGATTTAAACATATCTGATTAAGCTGACATAAATGTGTCTACCGTAAATATGTGTGTCTAAAGATAAAATAAAAGAGTATTGGAATTTATTTACCATGTAAATTTAAATGTATGTATATATATTTTGATTGAAACTTTACTTATAACAACTCAAATTCTTTCAAATCTGAACTTTACATCCATATTACAATGAACGATGATGAAAATAAATGTTTAAGATCTCATTTGGGCGTCAACAAAAATTTCGCATGCTTTCGATGGAAGTGCAACCACACCGGAAACAATATCAAATGTAAAAAAATTTACTACCTTAATAAAGATCTGAAGATTGGCATTGTTTCTACCGCAATTATGAGTTATGCTTGATAAGAGAAAAATGAATTGTCGAGTTTTATTTTTATGACTGCAAGTAGCGTGAATTTCTGCGTGGCTAGATTATTTACCAAATGTAATTCTATTTAGAAAACTGATATCTATATTTCACAAAATCTATATCATTCAGTATCATTTACTGCAAATTTAATTTAAAATTTCAAAATACAAATATATATACATAATATCACCGCTTTCTGAATAACAAGATTTTTGCCATGTCTAATAAATGATTTAATCTGAAAAAATTAAATACATAATTTCATTGTGCTCAGAATTAATTTTAGATTTTAAAATTTTTAATTTTACTCTATTTAACAAAATTTAGGGTCTTTTGCTTCGTACAATAACTTTGGTATATTTTTAATCAATAATGGTACATGATTTGCAATCCGGTTAATATCTTATTTCTTCACATTCATACACTATAATTTGGAAAGCATTTCACACTTTTAAAAATTTAAAATTCTATGTCTTTAAAAATTGATCTTTTAATGAAATTATACCCATTGAATTTTTTTATGAAAGAAACAAGCTTTAAATGCAATAATGTGTTTACTAATATTTATTTCAGCTGATATTGTCACAACTTTCTTTCCAAAACATTTATGAAGAAATTATTGTGAGGGTCTTTCTGAAATATACACACCCTGATTTTAACAAATTTTATCCGATAAATAGGATTTTATCAGATTAATATGGTTTTGTTTAATAAAAAACATCCATATATTTTTTAGTGTTTTGTTTTTAGATTTCTGAAAAAGCAATAAAAACTCTGGGATAAAATATCTCGAATTAGGATGAGAATTCAAGTTAAAAAATAGCATAATTCCAATTCTTTATTTCAAATCTTCAAAATTTTCAAATTCCAATGTCCTATCTCTAGTTTAAGTACTACTTTTATTAATCTCTTGAAAAAAATAACCATCCAAAATTGTTTCGTTGTGGGATAAAGTTTTAATTAATCTATATATATATAATTTACGTTAATTACGTTATTAATTAATCTATATTAATAATGATACGGTCCCTAAAGGATTTTGATACTTTATAAGTGTACACATATAATTATAACTTTATAAAATTTTTAAAAGTTTTTTTGGATAAATATTTTTAAAAATAAATCAATCAACTGATAGTTTTTAAACATTAACTTATAAAAGCTTGTTTTTTGATCGTAATTTTATAACAATGTCATAATTTTCATAAGATTTTAATATAGGATAGGACAAAAATGTAAAAAATAGGAAATGTCTATCGAACTAATATTCCCGCCAAAAATGGAGACTTCTGTTTTAATATATAATATAGTAAAAAGATAAATGTAGCTGGTAGTTGATATATCAGACGTAATAAAATTTATACTTCATTCTCTCCAATATATTTCACCAAACAAAATTCTCAATTTATTAATGTGTTTTGTTCCAACTTTACGACTCATTTTTCTTGTGTAGTTCATTTCATTTTTAATAAGCAAAATGTTTATTTCACATAAAGATTTCTATATTACACCATAAATTAATGTGAACATTTTTGTAATATATTAGTTATTTGAACTATGCATGTGTACATTTAGCGTATAAAAATCTCATATAAACTGCCTCAAACAAAAATCTGTTAAACCATTGGTAAGAACGCAATAAATATAAAACAAAGTTTTTTGTATTACATTATTTAACAACGACAGTGTGAATCGAGTAACATTATAATTGTAAATCGCAAAGCATGAAATTGTCAGTAAATGTTGTCTAAAATTTATCAGTTTGGAAAACGTTTTTTCACACAAAATTATGAACGATTGTATATTACTATTTATTTTGATTTCTTTAATCGGATTTTTTTTAGCATTGGTTTTCATTAAAACATTCGAAACTCTCAAAATCTATTAAATGATTTTGAATCATAATTTCGGTGACCTGTACGACCTACGTAGACTAATCCATAAATCAATGCATACTGTTCCAATATTTGTTTTATGCAGCTTTCATGCGATACTCCGAACAATGTCTTTGACTTGTTCACAATTTGATTTTGACCTCTTACGTGATAAATCACGCAAACTTAATACTTATTCACAATTACTATTTAAATCAATAATAATTAATTGACTAATAGAAAAAAATTATCAATAGACTGTCACTAAAAATTTCAAAATATTTATTGGCAATCACACCAAATTGCTTGAGATATAAGTGAAAGCACGCTTTTCAATAATCCCTAAATAAATTCACACTATCTTATTTGGAGTTTTATAAATTTTATCACAATTCCTAAAATATTGTTAAAATTATTTGATATTTTTGAAAACCAATTATTTGAGTTCCTAAATCATCTAACTTAATGGAACTAGTACCAGAATGGCTTGCGCAATAGCTTCCAGCTCAACAGCTCGTGGGTTTGAATCCTCATTCTGGCATGGATGTTTCGTAATAGTGAGATTCTACTTTAAACTGTAGGCTTTAATCATACTAACCATAGTGTGCAAAAAATGACCTCTCAGTTACAACCAAAGCAAACCCCTGTAACTTCAGTGAGGTTCGCGATAACTCTAATCTAAGAATAAGTGGTCTTCATTATATTCATACTTTTTTTATTAAGAAAAGAATTAAAATCTTCGGAAAACCATGAATACAGAAAAATCAAAGATTTTGAAATAACTCAGTTTATATACATATATATATATATATTATAAATCATGTTCAATATAAGACACTTTTAGTAAAAAAATATACTTTTTTAAATAAGGTTTGTTGATACTTTTGTCCCAAATGCAATTTTAAATGAAAATATTAACTTCCTTTATAATATAATTAAAATTATGCTTGCTTTGAATACACATATTTTAATGCTAGTAATAACCTATGGTTATCTTAGAAAGCCTTCATTTAGAGATCTTATTTGCTAAAATTTTGTAAAAACCATAGTTTAAACCTCAAATGTTTTAAAACCAATTCTGTTTTAAATATGTGAAACATTTAATATTTGTAAAAGAATACACTGCTCAAAATAATTAAAGGATATTGTAAGTTTTACATAAAATAAAGATACAAGAGAAATTGCTTTTGCTGAAAATGGAAGAAAAGAATCACAAATGAAAATTTTTCTGATTTTTCAAACTGTGGAGTATGCTAATTTTGAGTTCGACGTCAAAAATGTCGCTTCAATGGCAGTGAATGAAATTTGACTTTCAACTGAATAAAAAACAATGAAGACAAGGATGATCGGCATTCAGTGACTGCTTTGTTTCGATGAGTACGATGTCTCAGTGAAGTCCTTTAACTGATTCAGATGCTTGGAGAGTTGTTGATTGGTTAGAAGGGGGCCAAACTCAAGCCGATGTAGCTCAAGACATTGGAGTGTCACAAAGTGTGATTTCCAGGGTCTGGAACCGTTTTTTTGGAAACTGGAAGTGCAGGCTGAAGACCAGAGGAAGGTCGTAGACGGGCAACAACGCCCAATGAAGATCTTTATTTAATGTTAACGGCTCGGAACACCGAAATATGAACGCTACTCTTCTCCAACAACACCTTTGCTTGGCTACTGACACCACGGTTTTAACTCAGACTGTCCGAAACCAGCTCCATGGTGTAGGTCTGTATGCTCGCCAACCGATGGTATGTGTTAAACTAACATTAAGGCATCGTCGCAACCGAAGGGAGTGGGCAACAGAACATGTGAACTGGAGGAGAAATGAATAAAGCAATGTTTTTTTTTTTTTTTTACGAGTCCCGTTTTTCTGTTCATCCTGATAATAGGCGTATTTTCATCTGGAGGGACCGTGACAGTAGGAATAATCCTGTGTTCGTGCACGAAAGTGTCAGATTTGGCAGTGTGGGAGTGTTGGTGTATGGTGGCACATCTCCATCGACGGGCGCACAGACCTCTATATCATTTGAGATGGATCTCTGACTAGTCGCCGATATAGGGATGAGATCCTCAGACCTATTGTAGTCCCTTACGCTGCAGCAATCGGAGATGACTTCGTTTTAATGGACGATAACTGTAGGCCACATCGTGCTAACCTGGTGGAGGATTTCCTTTTCGAGGAAGGAATCGTACGAATAGAATGTCCAGCGTGTTCTCCAGACATGAATCCAATAGAGCACGTTTGGGACGCTCTAGGAAGACGAGTTACTAGCCACCAAACACCCACACAAACTCTCCAAGAACTGGAAAGAGCTCTTCTGGAAGAGTGGGACAAAATACCCCAACTCGTGATTAATAGCCTCATTGACTCCATGCCTCAAAGGTGTTCAACGTTGCTGGCTGTCCGTGGAAACCATACCCCCTACTGAAAATGACTTCCCCTGTAAGACAACACCTTTTCTTATTCTTTTTTTCTCATATGCACAAATTGTGTTTTTTTCCTTTTGTACACAAATGCGCAATAAAATGCATTTTTTCCCGCGAAACATGTGTAATTTATTCTCATATAACCTACTACGTCTGTCGACCACGTATCAATCAGCTAAAAAGTTTCCCAGCCACAAGATCCATCTAAAACCGCAATATCCTTTAATTGTTATGAGCAGTGTATTATACAGAGTGAAAATTTCTTTGCTATTCTTTCATGAAGAATTCGGAAAAGTCAAGATAATCTAATTCAAGTACTTAATTTCTTAAAATTTTATTAAATTTAAATCTAATTATTCTTTATGGTATTTAAACCTTAAATTGTTTCCCTTAATGGTTTTAAACATACTCTAAATATACCTTAATTAAAACTAATTTCAATAAAAATAGCCCACGTATAATAAATTATATCTATTAAATCCTCCTTAACTTTGTGATGAAAGCACTAAATTAGATTACGATTGAATAATTTGATGCTCAAAAAATGGCTGAAAAATAATTTAAACTTCTATATGAAGAGTTAAAATAATTTTCCTGCCAAAATTTTTTAATACCTTAAATACAGGACAATTTTTTTATATTTCATAAAATAATTTAATAAAGTAATATGAATTATGTTGTGGTATCCTTTCTGCTAAAGCATTTTGATAAACAGCTGCTGCTGCTTTTATCAATTTTTTATTCACAGTGAATATATTTCATTCATTTAAAAATATATAATTATTTTTGATTCTATACACAAATAGCAAGAAAATATTGTAAATTATTTTTAACCCTTAAGGTAGATAATGTTTGAAATTTTGTTTAAATTTGAAAATATGTGCAGCAACATTATCATTGGTATAGTAAAAATATCTTTAATTATTCACCAAATTAGCAACTGAATGGTTTGCATTCTGAGCTTTTTTGTTCAACATGGGAGTTCGATATTTGTCTTGAATAAAACTGTAATAAACTAGTTCCAGGGGCTATTAGTACTCAAGTGCAAAACTTTTCTGTCGAATCAACCTAATTCAATTAAAAAGATTTGTTCATTTGAAAAGTTCTAACTTTAAAATTATGAATTTAAATACTTAAATTTATTAATGTGATTAAATCAAATGGTTTACTGAGTACATTTCAATTTTTTTAGTAAAATATTTTGGAGCAGATTTACTAATTGTTGCCTAAAAAGGTTTCGATATTTCAAAATGTACTATTGAATATTGTCATTAAAATGAAATGAATTTTATCGAAATATTTGTCAATATTACTGGCTCTATTACATGTAGTACTTTTTAAAAATATCTGTCAATTAATACTCAGTTCTTATAAAAAAAAATCGGCTGTGTGCAATTTTTGCACTCAACCGCATTAGTAAATATGAAAATTAGCTGCACTTATTTAAAGTAACAATAAGCATAAAAAACATTTTAAAACCTACTATTGCATAATTTAATTTACAGCACAATTTTTGAGAATATTTTGAACTAAATATATTAACTTTTTTTATTTATTCACTGTTCCATTGGTCCAATTTCAAAATTTTAGTAAATTATATTTTTTAATTTATTTTGCCATAAATTCCTTTTGTCTAATTGATATAAAAACAGAACAGTAATCACATATTTTACAGTTGCTAAATATTAGCAATATAAGTGTGTGTTTTACCAATCTTCAATTATATTATAAACAATCTAAAATGAGAGATCTGTTATTTTAGTGTATATATAACAAATCACCAAATGTGCGTATAACGTCAAAAGGTGATTTAATGTCTCTTTTTTTTTCACCCACATCGAACACAATAAGCATTTGTCAACATAATTTTCTTTCAATTTTTATAGTCTTTCGGAAATTGAAAAATTCTCTACGTCATTTGTTTTGAAGTGTGAAGCAACTAAATTGCAAAAAATTTATTAAGAGGTCTGTAACGCTGAGTTTCTTTGCTCCAAAAGCTTTATCCACGGGAAATACTTGACAGGTGAATAAACAGAAATGACATTATTTTTTCTAAATCGCATTTATTTCATTCCAGAACTTGGATATTTAAGTTGGCGTTGAATTTCATTTGAGTATGAAATCTTCAATTTTATGGGAGAAATTTTATTTTAAGCTGTTGCTTCGTTGTAATGCACATCGTTCAGTGATAAGATACACAGTATGTAACATAAATTATTATCAATATCTTTCCCACCGTATATATCAGCATATTTAGTCCGACGAATAGGTTCTTAGTATTTAGCTATGTTCAAATGTTTCAATTCTTATGTCAGTAAGTTAACCATACTTTTAGTAAAAAGACTTATAAAGTGAACATTATTTTGAAATAAAAAAAATCACGTGTATAACATTGATTGATTTTTGTAGAAAACCTTTTCTACTGTAGGTAATTTCCATGCCAAATTTACTAGAATCTGTCCTAATTTTAATACCTCGAGCTTGCAACCGACTGGTTAGGTTTCTTGTTTGTCAAACGTTGAATATTAGATTCCTTTTTATCAAAAATTTTGAATAAACAATTTTTATTTTTTAAACTACATAAAAATTAATCTTAATACCAATTACATATTGCTTTGGTTCATGCACAATAGTAATACCTATTTAATTTTCGTATTTTATAAGTACTTCCTATTCATCAAAACTATCAGAATAACTCATAAAATAAAGCCAAGCTGGCAGTCTACGTATTAACAGTCTGACTTTCATCTCAACAAATTTAGATCCAAATCCAACCTTAGCTATGAATGTTTGTAGTTCGGAACCCAATTTAAACTGAAGTTTCCGTTTTAATTATTCCTAATATCCAAAAATAATTGCTAAACGATTACTAAAAAGAATTTTGAAATAAAATAGGAGTTAGTAGCTGAGTGTTTAAAATTCTGGCTTTCAATTCAAAAGCTCATAGGTTGAGCTCCAATCTTAAAAGTAAATATTAGGTTGGGGAAAAAGTAATCCATTATTTTTTGGTATACGTCTGTAGTGATCGATATCTCGTGAAGTATCTATCAAACAATTTCAGATTTATGCTCGTTGGAAAGCTGACATTTGACACTAAAATATCCTATTGCGGTTTTTTGTTTGATTAATTCAGTTACGAGTACAAGTTTTTAAAAATGGAAGACAACAGAAAATTCGATACATTTTCGTTTTTCCTCTTGTAACGGCAAAAAAGATAGCCGAGTGGCTAAAATTGTGAAAGGTGTTTATCGTCCTATATAAGACTATAACAACCAGTTACGTACAATTTTTGTTTCGTCGATTCCGTTCGGGTATTTTTGATGTTAGATATGCACCTCGCATGTGGATACAGCATCGTCGAAAATGTCTATAAAATGTCAAAAATGATCGAAGTTAACCGCATGTCAGCAGTCGTAATGCGCAAGACCTAAAAATCTACATGAAAGCTGTTTTAAACCTTTTTACAAAGCGAATACAAAAGAAGTTACATAAAGTTCACGTAAAAATAATGGATTTCTTTTTCCCCAACCTAATATTTGTAAGGGTTCAAAATCCAATTACACTGATTACCATAAATTAAGGGAAAATCATGAAAATGATGGTAACGCAAAAGTTAAGCGTGGAATTTAATGAAACTTAAAACACATAGGAAGGTACAAAATAGCATAAAGTCATCGGACAATTAAAGTGTTGTAAAAATTATCCTATAAATACAATGAACAAATGAGAGGTGAAAGTTAAGTATAGGAAAAGTACATTTAATGTGGCGTATGATCCCCCCCGAGAAGCAATACAGCACATGCAGCTATGTGGGATGCTCTCAATTAAGCGGTTTAATTGAGTCGGAAGTGCTACCCATGGCTATTCAATACCAGTTAATAACGTGGCTAGGTTCTTATTGCGGAATTGAGAGCAGTTGCACGTCGCCTTAGAGTGTCCCAAATACGCTCTATTTGGTTAATGTTTGGTGACCGAGCTGGCTACAGCATGGGCTCAGTTGTTACCTGCTCAAGATAAGCATCCATGATCCGAGGCAATATTGGTATCGCATTATCATCCCGTAGCATGAAAGCATCACTTATTGCCATAAGGGCGCGCACAAGCATCTAGGATGTCATCTCTATATGTGTAAGCGGACCTTGCGCCATAAAACCCAACCCAACAACAACTATATGTGTAAGCATTAACAATTCCATGGGAAAAGACGTTGAGGTTTGTGCGTCCACCCAAAGAAATACTACCACAAACGCAGACACTGCCTGATCCATATGGATCTCTTTCACTGAATTTTGATGAATGAAAACGAGATCCAATTTCTCTCCAAATGAAAATGCACTTTCTATTGTTTTCGAGGCAAAACCTGGACTCATCTTTAAAGAGAACAGCTCTCTATTGATCACTCACTCAGTGGACATATTGACGTGCTTATTGGAAACGTTCCTGCCTATGGCGTGTTGTGAAAGGTACCCAAGTAACTGGTCGCTTTGCATACAGACCATGTTCGTGAAGCCTTCGATTCATGGTTGATCTGTATGCCAACGTTCGGGAGTTTGTAATGAGGGAGTATCTAAGTACAATCGGAATTGCTATTCTGTTACTTCGCGAGCATAATGACAAACAAATATCGATCATCGGCACTCGTGGTAGTGCGTGGCCGTCCTTGGCTGAACCTCCTGAATGCCGAATCATCCGTGGTTAGAATTTGCTGCCAAATTCTGTGAATCACAGATGAATTTACATTCAGCCATCTAGTCACTTCGATCTGACTTTGTCTTCTAATCTTCCAATAGTTCACCATCGAATTTGTAAGGTCAAATGATACCTGAAGGTTAATGTTACAGTTTTACTATATAAAATTTCTAATTTCAGACACGCTGCGACAATTGCCCCTTTGCTCTGCGACATCCATTTTTATGCTCCTCTCAAATGACATATTCCGACTGCAGCGTCACTATTTTGCATAATGTCATTGTTCAGCTTTTTTTTTACTTGCCGACATATTCAAATTTCATTGAGTTTGGCTTTTTTGTGAGAATTACAGCTATTTTTGTGATTTTTCCTTAATTTTTGATAACCAGTATGTATAGTATCTACAGCTCAAATTTCCCTGTGTATATAACAAAGGAATACATAACGGGAAACAAATTTTCAGTCTAAAATTTGGAACTCCCTCCTTCAACATGAATTTTCATAATGATAGTTAACTTTAAATAATAATCGTGGTTAAACTAAATACATAGTGGGGGAAAAAAGGCCTGTATAGCATTTGGAAAATAAAATAATAGAATGATTTGCTTATACATATTCAACAGGGACAAGGAAGCGAGAGTAAAAGCTAAAAAAATAATTTGTTTAAAAAGAAATCTGAAAAATATAATTTAATGCAAGGAAAATTTCAGAAATATTGAGGAAGTATGATGTTACTCTTACAGACTTGTAGTTGCTCCTGTAAGCAAAATATGTTAAGACAAAAGAATACCGGTGACAAAATTATATTTATCAATCTATTTGCTTAAAGTCATTGATAACTGAACTCCTATCAATGATAATGTAAATATAAATAACTCTTGTATGGTAAAAGATTTCTTTAATTAATTTTAAGATCTGGAGAGGCTAACATGTCCGATCTTGAGTTCTATGATACAAATCTAATATTCATGCCAGACTGTTACTGAATGATAACGCTGACCTTTAATTCAACAATATGTGGCTTTGATTGTCACTTCTGATTGGATGTTTATAGATAGTATAAATACTCTAGTCATTCAAACTCACTGAGATTACTGAAGGATTAGAAATCTTCAATTTAAATTTGATCGGAATACACTATAAAACTAGGTCTATAAATTCAATTATAACATTTATGAGCTGAAAGTGGCCGTAGCTAAGCTAAACTGAACTGACTATAAATTCCGACCAATATACGTAGATGGATTATCGTTTGAGTGTTGAAGATGGCATTAAATTAAGAGAAATCCTGAATTGCCTATCACATTTGTAATTTCATTAGTTTATGAAAATACATATTCAGATATTTTATATGTTGAGTATCACACTTGCTATACACCTAAGTCTGTTTTTACACGGTAGATTGGTTCCAGAAGAAGCCGTGTAAAAAAAAAACGTGTAAAAAAAAGACATTGATCTTATACAAAAATGAGTGATTTGTTCCTAATCTCTAAAACCTATTAAAATTTCGAAGGCGAT
>JAPDSC010078093.1:55438-78250 GCA_026290005.1 Latrodectus geometricus | reverse complement strand
ACCGTGTACAAAAAGACCGTGTAAAAACAGACTTAGGTGTATTTTAATATTTTATTAACTCCTCAACGCATTTGTCAGTGCGCATTTGAAAACACGGGCGAAAGCTACAGGCAAATTTGCGCATGCCCGTGTCTCACACGCGCGATCTCACGTTATTTTATTTTTAATGCCCGTCTTAGATCCGTTCCATTAAAAATATAGACTAGATAATAAATTTTTTTAACATGGATGGCACATGGATAATTTTTTACATGTTTTTCAGAAAAAAATAGTACTTTAAAAGGGTTCAATATTTATTCTTCAAATGCGGATTTAAAGTACTTTTGTATATGCACTAATTACTTATCCTTCTATTTTCATCATATCAAAAGCTTAAACTATTTTTGCTTATTTTACGCTATTGTATTATGGGTTCAGGCCATCTTCTATTTTTGTTATCTTTAAAGCGGTCTCGTTTTATCCACTTTTTCTTCGCTTTCATTTTTTTTCCAAGAAATCCATCTAAGTTAAAATTGTAAAGTAATTTAAAAAATAAATACTAGTGTAATACATAAATTGGAGTTTTTCTACCAAATTTGTTAGCCATGAAATATTTAAATTATTGTTAACAAAAATATAATTAATATTTTTGTACATCTTTACAATCTTTTTACTCCAACAAATTTTTTCAAAAAATTTAGAATTTCAGTAAAAATAACTACTTAATTTTATTTTATCGAGAGTGTAAAAAAGAGTTCTAAAATGTAAACTTTCTATCTTTAAAATTTTTGTTTGCTTAGTTGTATATAAATTATATTTTTATCGTTCACTAAAATATCAACTACAATTTTGAGAATGTGATGACTTACTAATATTTTTTATCTGATTTGATAGGAAATTTTTATCTTTACAACCATTTGGGATATTTCATCTTCCGGTCATCTTCGAAGTCGAAGTTAGATTTTATATTGCACTGTCCTCAAATACTGAATTTTGAAATTCTTTCCCGACAGAGCAGAGTATGGAAGTTATCTTTAAATTGTAGTATTGTCTCAATATTATGACGCTAGCAGGTGTACAAACTTTCAGATTGCAGCTGATATATCAGAAAAGAGGATTCTTTGTCTGTAAATATCATACGAGAATTATATAGATAGATAGATAATGTGTGTAATTTAAAAATATGTCTGGTTAATACCACTTACAATAATTTATCTAAATTAAGAAGAATTGTTCTTTTATCAACAAATTATTTTATATCTTTCTCATTATCTTTGCTCTAAACTATTTCCTTAATATTTTGAGTTCCTAATTATATTTAGCGTGGCTATATTCAAGGCAATAACACCAAATTTCCAGAACTGAACACGAATTCTGGAGTAGTTATATTTTGTATATATATTAGCAATTATATCATAATAACATTGCTTTCAAATATATATTTAAGAGATATCTCTTGAATAGATAATTTTGCTAAACACTGAAAATTCCTTACTGAATAAGTTCGCTATTTAAATAAAAAATTTAAGACAAACATATTTCACATATTAGGCATTATACTTATCACATTTTCAACCCAAGGTAATAGCTGATCTGTAAATGCTTTTAATATGAAATTTTACTGGTTCAATTTCTATCTCTGTCATGAATATTTGTAATGGTTTGGAATTTAAGTTGCATTTCCGGTCACATTAATCTTCATAGATGTAAAGTTACAATTCATACTTTTAATAATTGTTTAAACTTTTAGAAATTTTGTATCATCCCTGCTTTAACGTGTTTTCATGAAATATAAATTTTTAAAATTCTCTAAAATACTCTTTTTTTTCTTAAAATGTGCGTAACAACTGAATGCACTTCACTTAAAAAGACTTGTACGAAATATTTATGTAAAGGATATAATAATATTCATGTACCATTAAAGCTTAATATGAAAGCTATTGTAAACTTTTAATGAAATTCAGACTATTTTATCTTCCGGGAAAATTTTCAATGAAGAATTTTCAACAATCATTTCACATTTAACAGACTGGAATTTAATCGAAGTTCTTCCCCTCAAAGACCATTGCGCCAATTACAATTCTCGTGTCAACATTACTGTTGAACAACAAGCAAACTTACCTCAATTATAATTGTTGCACTTTGCATCAAGAAAAAAGGGTAATCCATGTGCAACTATTAATGAAAATTATTAGCAACTATTAGCTTAATATCGAATAGTTATTTAACATTCTGAAAGGTAAAATAAAAAATAAAAATAAAAATAAAAAAAAAAACTTTGTGACAAAATTTTCATAGAATAAAAATGTAAAAATCTTTATTTTGTACAAAAGACTTTTTTTTTTATAAAATATGAACTACCAGAAGTTTTAGATGAATATTGAAGCATAATCCAAAGATGTGCATTAAGTGTTTTTCACGAAAATATCTTATTTTCAAAATAAAACTGCTATGGTTGCACGCACACACACATTATATATATATATATATATATATATATTATATATATATATATATATATTATTCCTATTTTAATTCTGATTGTTTTTATTAAAATATTTTACCCAAAGTATATGTATGATAAATGAGTTGCATTATAATTTCCAATAAATATAAAGCTAGAATTTTCACAGCATTTTGATTTTATCTGTGCATTTAAAATAAAAGAATGTGTGATTAAAATGGTCAAAGTGTACCACTCAAGTCAAGAACATATTTTAAATTTTCTGATAGTATAAAATATATATGTGCTCGTTTACACTACACATATATATTTTTGGGACTATGTGAATACTTAAGATTCACATAGACTGAATGTATAATTTTATCTCTTTGAAAAATTTATTGGTATATATTGTCTTCATGAAAATAAGAATTTGGAGGCAAAACTTGTTGTTAACATTTTGTTGCTTTAACTTCTGCTTTGAAACTTGAAATTTGCTTAAAATGAATTTTTAATGATACAGAAGGTAAACGAAATTTTATAAATTTTGCCTGAAAACTTCAATGAAAATTTTTGCCTGAAACTTGAAAGATCAATTAGAGCTAAATAAAAAAATTTTCCTTGACAGGGTAGTGCAACTATATAAAAAATGGGTAAATTATTTTGTTAAATAAAATACTTTTTCTTATGTGAAAAAATAACACGTTCAATATTTTAATTATGGAAACATATAAAATTACATTTTCATTACAAAATGAATCATACTATTTTCTCATTTTTTTTTGCTTAGTTATTGTTGTATTGATATCTTACAAACTATAAGTAACATTTAATTAGATTTGTGTAGAAAGTGACCATAGGGCTACAATCCAAAATATTTTATCTTCACCCGAAAATATGACTACAGTTAATTTTGTAGCTGCTTTGCGATATAATTCAAAAGGATATACTTTTTCTAGGCAATTAATATTTGAAACAAATTTCGCAAATGTTATTAACCTTCAGCAAAAGCCTTACACCTATTAAAATTATCTTCAGTTAAATAGTTAGAAACGAAGGAAATGAAATTATTTTAAAGATCAATACGGATATCATTCACTAGTATTGTTAAATAAATACCATTAGCACATTTTCTTAAAACTACATGAACATTTAACAATAATCCTGTTAAATGTTCATGTAATTTAAATGCTGACTTGTACGAGTGACTTTTTATGAATAATAAATGTCTGTTTAAGTGTTTAAATATTTTTATGCGTGTCGCCAATCTCGTGTCAAATATCTGGTGCGTGTTTGTAGAGACACTCTTCATTTTTTGATGTGGGAATTTAATGCTAATAGGTAATTTAGCGTGGATACTGCAAAGGAAATGAATTTCAAGGATGAAAAATAACTATAGGAGTAAAGCATATTCACTATTCAATGAGTTTATAACTCGTAAATAAAATGGATAATGAATATAATAGATTAAAACTAGTGTAATGGGCATGTTTGAAGCAAAAAAGTTTTTTATTTATTTATTATTTTTTTTATTTTTACTAATTTTTTTATTTTCCTTTTTATTTATTTATTTTTTTTTTCAACTCGAAAATTCAATTTCCAAAATATGAAACTAATATCGGTCTATAGAAGAAGTTCATAGTAAAAGTTATGAACGTAGATATTTATGGCAAATCAAAGAATATATTTTAAGTTTACTTCACTGTTTATATATTATGCACTAATAAATAAAAACTGTTAAAAAATTTTAAGGTAAAGAATTAATGATAAAATGATACAAGATTTTTTTAATCTCATATTTATACATTACACTTATATAAATTTATTCATATGTGTAAAATATTGCTAAATTAAAAATTCAATATAATAACACTAATTGAGTGGGAATTAAAAATTTTTTATCGTATTATATTTGTATTTTTATCATAAAATTTTCCACCATCCGAATAGAATGAATTTGCTCCATACAATTATGGAAAACAAATATTTTTCCCTAATAATAGATATGTTTGGTGACTGGCAGTCTTATCACTAGTACTTGAGCCCATATGATAATTAGTTAGCAGTTTGGCCTTCAGTTCAACAGTTAGTGAGTTCGATACCCACCATAGAGTAACTATTGAGAGTTGTTTGGAGTTTACTTTAAACTGTAGATCCTGATCGAATCAACACTTGAAGGCAAAAATAATTATAAACAAATTACTTTTTTATGTAAATGGTTAAAACTAATCAGATAGTGGTTCCCCGAACTTGCTTGCTTTCGTTGTATTTAATAGGAAATATTTTATTTTTAATACTACTATGGAAGTTACTAAAGATTTTTCTGAAAATCAGTTTTAATTAAAAAACTAATTAAATTGTATGAAAAATATATTAAAAAGAAATATATTATTATAAATTTGTTATTGTTGCAAAGTAAACATTTTTGCTGCTGCTTTTTGAATGCATTAAAAACCATTCTATAATTTGGTGAAATGGTAAAAGTTTTAACGTCTTGCGAAAAAAAAAAATGAATTTCAAAAAATGAATGGGAGACCAATAAGGATTTCCTCACACAACTCCCGTATTTGCATCAGGATTAAATCGAAAATTAATGCTTTATTTCCAGTTATAAGAAGGGCATTTTTATTAACTATCATTTTCAGCTTGGCTAATATTGTAAGTCATATCTCAGCCTGATTCCTTTTTAGATGGACCATAAATTTCGATAATGTTTTGCAGACTATATATAATAGTTTTAATGTTAGTCCCAGGGGATTGAGAAAAAAATAGAAGTTCACAATTGTATCCCTCTGGCTCCAGTAGGACCAAAGGATTTGACCAGACTCCTAGACGCTCCTGATCCCGACGCTTTCTCTTCGAACAGGTTTTCTTTTTGCTCTATCTTCATCCAACTTTTTTCCGTCTGGCAGAATACGATCTCACGTGCTAGGGCTATTGAATTTTTTTCTTAGAATGAAGGGTCTTGTGCCAGACTATTTTATTTTTCTTTCCCTTTATTTAGTAATACTGCTAAGCAATAAAATCTTTCTCTTTCCACTTTATTTCTTTATTTTAAACGAGTGAGATTTTCTTTTATATTTTTTCCTTGCTTTATCAAGCTTCAATGAAAATTTATTAAACAAATCCTTATATATATATATATATATATACACAACATGCAAAATATTAATTGCCTTTGGGTAGAGACAAATTTTAAAATTTCGTAAAATGTTTCAAATCCTTCATATTTTTATTAAACAAAGCACTATTAATACTATATATATAAATGCTTGAAATCGTGCAAAATTCTGATGATGCGTAAAATGTATGAATAATAATTACATGATTAAAATGTATGAATAATAATTACATGTTCTGAGTGATTGAGGATTGAGGTTTATTTAAATGCCGAAAGCAATAAGTGATGCTTTCGTGCCATAGTATGATAATACGAGACTCCTCGTGCCACACATCATGGATATTTATCTTAAGCAAGTTACAAATTAGTGCATGCTGTAGCCATCTCGGTTAACTGGAGCTTTAATAATCGAGCTTGTTTGGGACGATCTAAGACGACGTGTAGCAGCTCTCAATCTTTCTAAAAGGACTTTAGTTACGCTTTCAACTGGTTTGGAAGGGCAAAGGCTCGCACATCTTACAATTAAAACCACATAATTGAGAGCATCACACATCGCTGTATGTGCTGTATTACTTCTCGGGAGGGATTATACCCCATATTAAAGGAACTTTTCCTTTACCTAACATACACCTCCTATTTGTTCACTGTATACATATACTAATTTTAAAACATTATAATTGTCTGGTGACTTTTTATTCTATTTTGTACCTTCCTGTGTGTTGTATAATGTGTATAAGTTTCATTAAATTCAACGCATAACTTTTTCGTTATCGTCATTTTTCTAGTTTTTCCGTAATGTATGATAATTAGTGTACACTTATGCAGACGTAATGTTTTGGAGAGATTCTAAGTTTATTTTTATTTCTCCTTTTATATATTAACAAAGTTATTTCTTAAAGCAATGCATTATATACTCTAAATATATGAAAGTATATGCAAGGAACTACATACATCCTGAAGCTATCCTTGATCTTTTCAACAAAAGAAGCCATAACAAAGACAGGCCCTACTCATTTTGAATTCTTTTTAATAATAGTAATTGAGACTGCTAACTATAAACAGCCAAACATACCTTTTTGAAGGTTTTATATAGTGAATAATAATGACGTTATTTATAATAGCATTATATATAGTTTGACAAATTAACTACATACCTTATCTTTTTAGGATTTCCTCTTTTTAGTAAGCTCCAGAAATTTTTTACAGTGAATAATATTCAATGTAGGTAATGTGGGTATGAATATTTAAGTGTAATCAATACTCCTTAAAAGTGATAGGATAAATTAAAGATCAATTATCTTATACTTCCTTGTGTGAATACTGAAATAAGGTAACTCAAAATTATCATAAGATAGCTTTATTTAGGATGACATTTAAGAGTAAATTTAATTTGAGAATCAACAACTATTTCAATTTTTGATTAGAAATGAGAAAAAATACTTTTCTCCCCTATTATATATAACTGATCGTATAATTACAACGATCAAAACTTTTGTAACACTCATTGTTCTATACATCGGAAGTTCTAAGGACCAATGTTGAAACCAATACAAACCTGATTAGGAAGTCTTTGTAATTAATTATGATCTGTTATGTATGTGCAAAAATATCTACAGGTGGCTATCAAAATAATAGAAACCTTTGATTTATGATATTAGAAATATTGTGAAATTTCCCGATTGAGAAAGAGAACACTCTAAATTAGATCATAACGGTACTATTGTATTCATGTTGGTAGACTACAGACCAAATTATATGTTTAATTTTATCTTCATTTTCATGAAACTATGATTGGATTAGTCCCACTGCATGAATAGGAATGTAATCATCCTGGAAAATTCCTTCTAATGCAAGAACAAAGTTCGCATCATTGGATTGCACCTAATACAGTTAAAACCCTTCGATGCTTTCTCTAGTTTCCTCTCAGGATTACGATTCAGTTAGCAAAACCCAAAATATTGCTGCCCATACCATGATAGATCCACCTCCATGCTTGACGTCTGGAAGGGAACAATCACGATCATAAACATATTTACGTGTCTCCAAACTGGCACCTGTCCTGTTGTGAAAAAAAAAAAACACTTTAAAGATGATTTATCTGTCCATATAACTATCTTCTATTTATCAATTGACCTGGTTTTGTGGGACAACTCTGAACTGCGTTTGGCATTAGTATCTGTAACAAGGGACTTAGGAACATTTGCTCTGATTATTAAATTATAATCAGCTTATAAACATAATCTGCTTATTAAAGTGCCTCCTAATTGGTTGGTACTGGTGAATTCAGGTGCTGATTAAGCTGCAGTCACTTTAACAGCATTTGTTTTATTTTTATGCATTATACAATCAGCTTCAACACTAGTTCGGGTTTCCTCATGTTTACTATTTTACTTTATTATATATACTCTGTCATGACTTTAGACAACCCTCTTTTGGGAATGTCAAAAAGTTCTGGATGATTTACTCACAGTTGCTCCAGATTGTCAGTTTTTTAAAATTTTAACTCTTTGAAAGTTTTCTTAACATTGTACTATTTGGATAAAAATTTAAAACGCTTTCAGTTTTAATAAATCTACGTCAAACTACCGAGATATACTTTTATATTTAAAAAAGGTGGTACTCCAAGAATCCTGTTTTAATAATTACGAAACATGTATTTAAAAATATCTAAATTAGTAAATTTATTTCAATTTAAACAATCATAGTTATATTTTCTTGGAAATTTGTATATCATAATGACTTTTCCGTCTTACATATTACAATATTTTTGAGATTGTTCAAATAAGAATTTTTCATAAGTTCTACTTTTCTATTCTAGAAAAATATTAAAAATAAAAATTCCAAATCAGCCTTTTCATTAGATAAAATTCAAATTTAACCAGCTTATAAAATTTATCTACTCTCTCTAATGCTTCTAAGATTTCATAATGATTCCATAAAGCATTAGAATTTTTAAGCGAGATATATACCTTGGTAAAAATATTCCCTCTCCTTATATAAAATTCATGAGCTTTTTATCCGTGCCCTTTATTCTATCAACTGAGACATAAGATTCATGACGTTTTTATCAAATCTGTGAATGGAGAAGACCCGCTATGTTTGATAGAATAACATTGAAAACTTATAAATGATTCATCAGAAGTGCAGTGATTCAAACATCAGAAATATGCTCCAGATTCAGGAAGTGCTGAGTACAAGTGACTAAACCTTTATGAATAAGTTATAGCTTTTACTTTTTGCATAATTAAGATGTTGAAGGGAGAATATTTCAACCATCCCTCTCCGAGTAACAGGGAGAAGACAGGCAACAAACTTATGCATGACGTTTCAACAGTTTTATGAACATGTCGAATACTGATTAACTAAAATATTCCGATCATTTTAATACTTAATGGGATCTGAATGAGAATATAATCTAGAACTTTATGATGTCTTCATTTTTACGTATATTTCCATTCATTTTCTGACATTTTTGAATGTTATAATAACCGAAAACACTGAGTGATTGAATCGTAAAACTTATTTAAAAAATTAAATATAATGTAATTTGTTAATATGAATGAAAATAATTTTTGAGTTATTAATAAAAGTAATTATATGAAGTGAAAAATGTCTATGAAATATCTTAGACTGTTTTATTATAATTTAAACTATATTTGAAATTTCAAAATTAGATCTGTAATTTTAGTTTATAAGCTGCCTTGTTTGTCATTATTTCAGCCTGATGAT
This sequence comes from Latrodectus geometricus, assembly GCA_026290005.1. Classification (NCBI taxonomy): domain Eukaryota; kingdom Metazoa; phylum Arthropoda; class Arachnida; order Araneae; family Theridiidae; genus Latrodectus; species Latrodectus geometricus. The sequence goes on along the minus strand of JAPDSC010078093.1, from coordinate 68,978 downwards.
TAAGATTAATTCAATCACACATGTAAAAAGTTGACAATTGCATATCAAATAAACTAAAATATCTTTGGAAAATGTTTCAAAATTAATAGTTGACATTTAAAAATATTAAAGTATCACTATTGTTGTAATGATAATTACTGTTTTACAGTACTTGAAACTGATTTTTTTTGTTTTATAGTAGAAATAAAAAATCATGTGATTTCATATAAAATAGAAAAACCAACCTATCTAAGCATTTTTCACTTCACTTAAAACATACGTGACCATTTGTTCTTCAATGATTAATTTAAAGTTCTCTTAAAATTGATGAGCAGAAAATAGACCAAAATCACAGTACTTTTATTTATTGATTTAAATGATAGTTAATAAATTGTAAATATATGAATAAAATTTAAATCAGTTTTCCAGTGAAAAAGCAATAAATGATTAAATGTACTTTATAATTTTGTTTTAGTGGAGCTGGTTCCTTACAATTTGAGAGCTATACAGAAGACAAAAATAAAATGCATTGTTTGCAGTCCATACAAAATGAAATTTATATTACAATAAGGAGTAACTTTATAAAAACTTAAGTGTTTATACCTCTATTGGGATTTTACATAGATTCAAACCGTATGTGAATTGATAATACCAATCTTCTAATCTGAGTAATATTCCACGGGAAGGTAAGCATAGCATGATTTAGAGCCCCTCGATAAATCTAATTTGAATATCTAGCTTAAAAGCTACTGCGCATTAATTAATGCCTCATAATCCCAAGAAAAATTTCTAAATTTTTTAAAATAGGAATCTAATCGAATGAATGAATCATTGTGCTTAATTTAATCATATATAAGACTATAATTTTTGGTCCATACAACAGAAGTTAAGAACTGTTTTTAGACTTCAATCTATTATTTTTCTTTAGCATTGTCTATTGGTACAGTCACTTTCCAAAAAACATTAAATTGCATACTGTAATTATTAGATGCATAGATTTAAATTGTACATTAATTTTTTTTAAATATGCTATATAAAAATTTAGCTATTCAAATATTCTTTTAAAAGAAAAATTCATGTATTTTTCAACATAAGTTCTTTAAGCTTAACTTAAATTCTAATATGAGCTGTTTTCTAGGTTTTTTAAACTTAAGCTTAACTTTGTAAACATTTAAAAATTGAAAACTTAATTCTACTAAAGTTTTCAAGCTTGATTCTACTTAAGTTCTAATATAATAACTATTTAGGAAATTGTAATTCATATTATAATGACCATAAATTTTAAAATTACTTTTGGGTTTTCATAACTTTTGTAATTTTTTATCTTACCAGTTTGTTTTAATTTTTATGTTTATGACTTTAAAGAAATTTAAAAAGCGATAAAAATTAAGATTAGGATGATTAATGTAAAATTTTTTTTCATACCTGAAGTATTTCACTAATCATTCTATGGAATTTTTTAGTTCTTTTTACTTGATAGTAAATATTTAATTGTTTTTTTCTTTTATTTCAATACTATTAAAACTTAATTTGTTTTAAATATTTTTCGTTCTTATTTCGAAGATAGGTCTCCATACTTGTTCATTATAGATTTATATATATATATTTACACACACACACATTATATATATTATATATATATATATTATATATATATATATATATATATATATATATATATATATATAATATAAAATATTAGGAGATGATAAATTTTAAACTTGTGGTTTGTAAGTGCACACACAATACTTTTTTTTTTAAAGAAAGTAATTCTTGATGTGCAAAAACTATTAAAAACTTTTCTGCTTATATTGTTAATATATTTGAATGTGAAATTAGCTGCATAATTAAACGATTTTAAAAAATCTATTTTTTTAAAACAAATAGGTATATTAGTACTAATAGCAAAATAGTAAGACGTTCAAGTTGATTATTTTATGATTACAAAGAAAATAAAATTTTATGCACATTTAAACCAAATATAAGTTACGATGTTACCTTATATTACTTTTTATTCAATACAAGGAAAAGAAATATTAATCATTACAGAAAATAACTGGTATCCTTTTTCATCTCATTCAGAATAAGAACATAGTTCCAGGAAATACATTTTGGGGGAAATCTAGCTTATATAAAAACATCCATTAAAGGAGAAGCGCGCGCTTTTCAACTTCCGACTTGGATTTCACCTTTCTGTCAGAGTGACGTCACCGACGGAAGTAGATTTGACAGGATCGGTATAATGAATGACTGAGTCTGAAGAGATCGATATAATGTTTGCGGATGAGTTGTCCACTACTTGTACGACCAAAATAGTTTCAAAAAATTTTTAAATAAGGTATCCATTTTTTTCCCAGTCTCAGACTGACATGGTACTTGTACTATATTTAAATCAATTGTAAAATATATTGGTTTTTCAAATGTCAATAGAGAGAGAGAGACATATTTATGTGTGTGTGAGTGGTTGTACATTAAACATGTACTATTTAACCTTATTCTATGAAGTTGATGGTTATAATGTTATAGATGAAATCCCATGAATTTATTCTTGTTCACTATGAGCATTATTACTTGCCATTTCAATTTCATATTTGTCTTCATATTTGTGTATATCCACTTGCAGTAGTCTTACAATTTACAACGATAAAGTTTAACCATGATATATATATTTAAATATGAAGAAATGTCTTTTAGAATATTTTTTTTCATTCAAACCTAAACATATTAAATCACATATGTTTTTTTTTGTCTAGTATATGCTTTCAATCTACTTATTAATTATTCGTAATATTTACGTACCATCGCTTAGGCCGAGATGGCAGCCAAACGGTTAGCGCTCTGGTCTTTGGTTCAGCAGTTCGTGAATTCAAATCCCACCTTGGGTGTGGATATTTTTAATATTTAGGAATCCACTTTAAACTGTAATTCCCGATATAATTAGTCTTCGTGTTCAAAAAAATGGCCGTTGATCGGCAATCAAACCAACCGTATCATCGCTTAAAAATTAACCCAAACTTGAACGAATATTTCTCATTATATTTTAATTTTCTGGATAATACTTTTTATATTTTAAAATAGCAGAAAAACTGGTTAAATTGTAAGAATAAATGTTTTAAAACTTAATACTGTACATATTTAAGGATGTATAAGATTCAAATAAAAACTACCTGAAAAATATAGTTTTATAGATTTTTGCTTTAATAGAAGTATTTTTAATTTATAAAAAACCTTTCGGAGATGTGTGGTAAACTTTAAATTATCCAATCGAATTTCCTCTCATTTTAGATAATACATTCATATTTGTTAAAGGTAATATCACGCTCTGTTCATTGAGTTTCTGTATGATCAATATCAATAAAAACAACATTTGAAAAGTAGATGGATTTCATATTTTATGTATACAGCATATAGTATTTAATAATAAAGCGTATAATATTTCCTTTATATAGCTAACTTGTGTGCGTTGTCGTAACTGAAACCAATTCCTAAAACTTTTGAGCTTTCTATTATTTTTATGGCGCAGTTCGTCCTTTTTGGACCTTGTGCCATAAAAACCCAACCAACCCTTATATTTATGAACACAATAGCATTTGTAACCCCAAAATATTTTGTTTTAAATAATATTTATATTGCTGTTTTAGTTCTGGATGTCAATATCACTTCGAACAAATATACAAAAACATTTTTCACGAGAAGAAAATTGAATCATTGTGGAGGAGGTGGCGATCACCTATGATTTTTAAATTACGTTAAAAATATCAACAAAAAATATATTCACTAGATTGTATCAAAAATGTATATGAATAATTATAAGAAACTTTCTTATTTTTGTTTTTCAATTGTTCTAACATTTATTATAATTTAACTTGTAAGGTTATGCATAATGTAACTAACATTAATTATAATGTATATTGTAACACTTTAAATTACTCATATTTTCAACATATATCTTATTTAATAACTCAGTATTATATTCATAAGATTCCAAATTATTGTGCATACACATAAATTTTTTCTGTATGTTAGACAGCAATAAGGAAAGTAAATTTCTTATTGGAAATATTTAATGCCTCATCCATGTTTAACCAAATTCTATCCTCAGTAATTGATTGATACAAGCGTTAAACAATACTCTTTTTCTAAAAATTGGGCCACTCAATAAATGCTAATCAAAATTTTTATCCTGAGTTCTATTTATCAGAAAATGATATAGATCGTATACTTATAGTAAACAATAGACAACATAGATAGAAATGTGAATTCTACTCTTAACAAAGTGGTAAAGTCTTTATAGAGAGAAAAGACGCATCAGTTACTATTGTCAAATAATTGTTTGCTCAATATTAATACTGCTATCATTGACAGCTGTTCATAAAAGATTTTAAAATTGGACAAAATAAAATGATTATTTTTATAAATTTCGGAGTCGAAAACTTATCATTGAAACAGCCGGTTTATTGACCCTTCCGCGTTTGCTTTATTAAATATCTTTAAGATATATTGATGAAAAAATGGGAATCTTTTCTACCAGGTCTTTTATATTTATTTTGCTTAATCGGAGATTATTGTAACTGATGAAGACTGATAATGATCTTTGCCATTTCAGATTTCATAATAAAAATATTCAACTGTCCAACATAATCTGAAGACTATACTATATTACAACGAACTTAAATGCTATGTGCTATTTTAATATTTTCAAATTATATTCTTAATAAATTAAACCTCCATGATCCATACGAATCTACTCTTCATTTGCCAGAGTCTAAATATGTAACCTTGATTCTTTTTTAGAAATGAGTTATAAATTAATCTTTTCAGACATCCTTTGTATTCCTGACTTTTCACTTCCGGGTGGCATTTATTAAAGCTTCAGAGGAAAAGGTTGAATAATTGTTATGTAGCAAAATGCTTAACATATTGATATCTTTCCTCTGAATACAAACATCTCAAAATTTACTGTAAGTTTGTTTCTTTGCAAGCTCTGAAACAACTTAAGAATCGTCAAGATCTAGGATGAAGCAAATTCAAAACTTTTAACTAATCACATAACCGTAAAATCTGAACTTAATTTATATATTTTTATAAAAGTGAATATGTTGATTTTTAAATCAGATACCTTGACTAAGAAAAATTTTAAGTATCATTCGATACCTTGATATAAAATATATTTAAGCTTTAGTTGAAAGATTAAAAATTATGTAATATTGTTATTTAATGTTTCGTTTAAAATATTTTACTTCCTGAAATAAATTATAATCATATATAGTGTATTGATAGGCAGATTTTAAGGAAACAATGAATGTGGCTGACTATAAGTGTAAAAGAGTGGACTATAGTTAAAAGCAGTTCAATATTAATTTCAGAAAACTGAAGAATATCTGTTCATCTATCCCTGTAAAACAGTTTACTATAAGTAATAGTAAAATTTTATAGATTTATATACATAATATATATTTAACATTAGCAAATTACTTGTCGCTGAATGCAAAAATATTTTTATTAATCTCGTGTTCTATTCGAAGTATCTTTGTGTGAGAAATACTGCCATACTGATTTTTCAGTACATGTAAAATTAAACTTAAGTTTAATTTTGCATATACTGAAAAATCCGCAAGAATAAGTTTTTAGAAACCATGAAAGCTTTGAAAGGGAAACTCAAGGACTGGGAACTCAAAACTCTGGGATTTCCTTTTTCATAAATAAATGCATTTCAAATCAATAAGCGTATATATTTGATTTCAAAACTAAATAAAACCATTAAACTCCAAACAGAAATTATTAATTATAAAGGGAGGCATAATAAGGAAATAGTGAATTGTGAATTAATCTGCTGAATTTAATTTAAATTGCAATAATGTATGAAATCAACGAAAACTATTAAAAATACTGTGTGGGAAATAAAACACTAACAATTTAAATTTGAATTACATTGTTGGAAATCAATACTTGGATCACATTCCCTCAATGTTGTTACTAAGAATATATTTAATATATCTTATTAAATTTTTTTATTCTTTAAAATGTGTGGCATATTTATTACATTTCATATAATAAAATATGAGCTTATAGAGTTATGTCTTTTGTGCGCTTCATTCAGAATGTTGAACTATTCTTTCCATTCAGTATGAGATAGCTTACATATGATATTAATATTACAACCATTAATCTATTCTGCTTTGTGCATTTTCCATCCGCATTTAGAGATAATACTCTTTTGTTCATCGTGTGCCAGCTGGCAGTATCAGGTATTTGTAACGAACTGTCAGCAGTCATTTCTATGGGGAAATTGTTCGCCAAGGCTTTTTTTAAAAAAATCTATGCACATTTTTCTAGCTAATTTCCAAACTTTTAATAAAAGTTATTTATGATTTTAATAAAAATTTATTTATTTCAATATTAGGTTTAATATATTTACTCTTTTTGGACTATCATTTTCTTTCTCTAATATAATTTTTCTACTGTAGTTATATTTAATACTGTCATTATAAAAACATAAAACTTTTAATTATTACAGCATTAGGAATTCAACAGAACGGAGAAAATATAGACTTTTACATCGCAAATGTCCATATTTTTCCTTGTTGCATAAAAATATAGAAGTTTGCAATGTAAATCATTAATGTTAAGGTAACTTTCTTTTTAAATATAATGTGTTCATTATTAAAGTTTGGAAAACTTTCTCTTCTGCAAATTACTGTTGTAAAATAATTTTATACAAACAGGAATTAAGTTCAATACTTGGATATGAATATAGTTGGATAAGTTTTAAAATAGTGTCAAATTTATTGAACATAAGCAAATATTTAAACTCGTGAAGGGATTTTTATAAGAAATAAAATTTATTTTATGAACCTAGAAAATACAAAATAGAAGTCATTTTTTTATTTACTTAATATGAATCATCTAAAACAGTAGCATCTCGCCGAAGGAGAATATTTAACAAATTATTGAGAAAAAAGATTTATATTTTATTTTCATTTACGTTTAATGAATAAATATTTTTAAATTTCTAAATATTTAATTAGTTTGTAAATTCTGAATGTTAAATGATGATCATTAGCATAATAGATATTTAGCTATTTCATATCTATCAGTTTATGTAGGTGTAAAATGTATGTTATACATTGTTTTTTTATGTATAATCTATATATATATATATATATATATATATATATATATATATATATATAGAATAAAGTATATATATACCACATTGTGTAATAGTTGTATGACAAAAAATGTTTAGTTGCAATGCATATTTTTTCTCCATTGGATTTCATTGTGCTGAATCATTGGATTAAATATTTTGTTATTTATAATTCAAATTTCAACTCTTATTCAAAAAGACAAGGTGGATGTCGTTTACTTAGATAAATATTAAATTTATGCGAGGAATATTTTTAACAAAACGCTTTTTCGCCTGAAAGACATTATGAACAAGATATTTTGCCGAGTCCAAATAAGTAGTTTCTTTAAGTAGAAAAATGAAGATATTCAATGGAGAAAAGTGGGCCGACTACTTTGGCAACTAGCCAAATATATACTATGTTTCTTAAATGTTCTTAGAGTTTTCTTATGAAAATTTTTGCAATAAACTTCATGTGAGACGGCATTTTAATGCTCAAAAGATTTATTTAAATCTGAAAGAATTTGAAAAGCAAATTGGTACCAAGTAAAAAGAAACATGAGACTATAGTCTACTAGCATGGTAGATAGCATTTATATAGAAAAGAAGTACCAAAGAAAATAATAAATAAATTCATATATATAACTAACTTTTATAATTTTAGTTAGCAAAATGAGATTTCATAGCTTTTAATTTAGTATATTTAAAATGTTGATAAGGGAATTAAGTAAAGATAGGTTTATAAAGTTAATTTACTTTCAACAATACATTAGACAGAAATTTTCTCTTACTCGTTTAATCATTTATCTTCTAACAGTGGAAAAATTAAAATGATATACAAATTTCGTCTCCATCATGCAATTAAAATAAATTTTCTTTGTACCAAACCTTCAGTTGCAATATAATCAATTATATCCCTGAGCAGCAAAATTTATTTTTAGCTACTATATTATTTTTGTTTTTATTTGAATACAAACTCTTAAAGTGCTTTGAATCGATTTTATTTAAAATAACATTGCTTTATGTTTTACACAATAATAAAAGAAAATTTAACAATAAATTTATTTACAGTAAATTTCTTTTATTTGAATATTATGCAATATATACCAGACTTTAAGAGCTTGTGAATTAGAAATAGCAATATGGTTCAAACAAAATGAGTTTAGAATGTTAAAGACTAAATTGTTTTGTGCTAATGATAATTTAATTCTTATCACACACTAATTACCATTTTACTTTACAATGATTACATCCGATAATTAAATTTCTTTCAAATTCAATATAATTATATATTTTAGACATCAAAAAAGTTGGTTTACAATGCATTCACTAAGAATACTCATATCTGTGTTTTACGAAATTTGATCTTTTAGATTTCTATACATTCTTCACTATATAGAAACGCTATTTGATAATATTATCATTATGTATTTAGTTTATGTGACCATGCTCTGAAAACAATCTAACCTTTTAATGAATAAAGTTATACACGAATTATAATCAAATTTATCCTCATAACTTTAATGATCCAATAATTATAAACGTAGGTGGTTTATAATAGGGAATCTTTTGAATTTGACTAAATAGAAAGGAAGATCACATAACTTACAAAGAGAAACAAAAATCAAAACCTCTTTATAATTCTCTTATTTAAATCTTAGGTGAATTCTTTGCCTATTATAAAAGACTTCCCAAATGCTTCATATCAAACTAATTTCTTAAAGAAAATGTTTTTATAAAGGGGAAGCTTGTTTTGAAAACAAATTAATTAGTAACTCATTGTGATTTCAAAAATGAATTTAATCGGCATCCAAATTAATTTTCAAATTAATGAAAACTATAAATATCTTAGAACCTTTTTAACTTTGTATTTGCGCATACTTAATTTAACACCAATAAATATGTCGAGACTAATAAAATGAGATGCGTCAATATGGAAATATTAGTTGTATGCTGAAAAAAAATTACCATTATAAGAATTCTTAACTTATAGCTCCACAGTGCGTAATTACGTTAATATTTATGAATTTATTTGCTTTGGTGTTTTTTATTTAGTAAACGTTTTTATTATAATTACTTTACTCGTAATATTTACTTCTACAATTATAAATATAACATTATAGTTCTGGAAACGTTTTAACATGAAAATAATTAAATTTATTTGAAAACACGTGAGCATATGTTGTGAGAAATAAAATTGCTACATGATACAGCAATCAAAAGAATGAGGAAACCTGTGAAATTAAATCTTATGACCATCTCTACAGAACAAGATCTTAAACAGATCTTACAGTTATCATTTTCTTATCAGAAAAATTTGAAAAAGCATTTGCGGTATTTAATTTCCCAATTAGTTTCTAAACAGAGTAAAAATTAAAACTAAAATTGTAAGTTGCAGTGTTTTGCAACTAAAATTCTCATTTCATATATATTTTTTTCTATAAATTTTAAATGTAAAAGTAAAATATATGATTAAGATGAATTTTTTTATGCATTTTTATGTAAGTAGTGGCAAGAAATAACTCCAAATTGTCAATATTTCAAGCAGTAAATACTGATATTTAGTATCTAATATCTTAAATGAATTACCTGTTGAAAAAAAAAATTTTAATTGTTATGGACTTTGCTAACAGGATAATTCTTCTAATGCATTTCCCTTCATGTTAGGTAAAAAGAAACATAATATGTCATTAAGAGTTAACAAAAAAGGAAAAATTGTCTCATTTGCAATCTAAAAACGTTTTTACCTATTGAACGCTTGTACACTTATTTTCAAATTTTCACTTGTTAAAATTTATTGTTAGGTTTGCATCATCTTGATCTAATTAAAGATAATATATTTATTGAGCATCAAATAGTTGATATCTAAATTCTAGCATGCTGAAATGTATTTTATTAATATATTTTAGCATACTCTTTGGTATAGTCTTCATTTTACATTTATAAAATGTGATATTTACTTTATTTAAAAAAATGTGTATCAGTCGATTTTTAAGGGAAAAACTTAAAAATCGAATGTATACACATTTTTTCATGTGATTTGAATCATACAAGCAAAATCAAGGATTAGTGTGGAAAATGGAAATATTTTGGAAGACAGCCAAACAGGGCGGATTGCCCTGCAAATATACATCACATTATTTAAACGCTTTTACTCTTGAGGTTTTATTTCTTTCAAATATTCCATCATAATAGACTTCGTGACAGCAATTGGATGTTTTGCAGACATGTCTGTTAAGAAATAAAATTAGTTTGATATAAAAATAGTTTATGCTATTTATCGTAATTTTAATAAATTAGCGAATTTATCCGAAAAATATCTTAAGTAAATCCATTAGACTGAGTAATATATTTAATCATTCAGGACAGTCTCTTGAAATTAAATTGATTATCCTAGTAATATAAGAATAAGCATGAGTGTGTATTTAAATATATATTTTTTCATAATTCAATTTAATGCTATGCTGAGCTTAAAAAAAGTCTGACTCTAAGAAATTTACATTACATGTAGAAATACTAGGCAATTCTTTTTAAGCATTTCTCATTTTGTTTAAAAATTCTATGTATTTCTTAGACCACTATTTTATAATTAAATATTCTATAAAAAATATTCATTAAATTTGTTGAACCTTTCTTAAACTACAAAAAAAGACATTAAATATATGAAAGTAAATTGTATTGATTTTCTATAGACTATACATAGAAGCCTATGCATTCTCGAAAAAGTTGTTGAAAATTGTAAATTTGAATTTTAAAGTGTCTCAAACAAAAATATTGAGTAGATAAAAGACAAATTATTTTTTAATGTGTATAACTCTTATAGTATACTCTAAATTATAGACTACTGTCTAAAAATATTACCAATACGGGTTCACTTGTCATGTAAATCAAGTGTCACAGTTTCAAAACGATATTTCCAATTAACTGCTAAAATTTTTAAGTAAATATCACTTGTATTTTACTCCTTTCTCTTCTAAATTGTGTCATTTATTTCATTATTAGACTTTAAAATACTCGATGAAACATAATTTAATGCAAATAATTCCTCGGAAAACTTACTTCAACTTTTAGTTTCTTTATTTAAATCTTAAACTGAGTTCTTTTTCTTTATTCTATGAAGAAATCAACTTTTGTCTCTAGAGGTCTACTGTAAATCTAATATATCATTCCAAATAACTTAAGATGCTCTTTACTTTCATAATAGATAACTTTTGAATGATGTCTAAAATGTAAAATCATAGTTCTTTTGTAAATATAACAGTAAATGAGATCTAGTTTGCCAAATAACCAGACTTAAAGCTGAAGTTATATATTTATTTCTTGTGAAAAACTAATTTTGTTCTATGAAGTAGTTAAGATGTAAAATATAAAAGCACTTTTACTCTCTTTGCATCTAATAATTTCAGAACTGATCTATCATGTATATTATGTTATTAAGGAATATTTAAAAGTTAACACAGAACAATTGTGAAAATTAATCCTTTATTCTAAATTCTACTGGTTCTATTTCCTCATTTGTTCTAAATTCTACTGAGATGTTTCATGAATGCACCTCTTGAGCCGTAAAATCAGTTCTTTTATTATTGATTTTCAAAGCAAGTTTTGGACTTGTCAAGAAATGGAAGGAGTTTCTAACTTTGAAAAGAATATTTCAGTTAACAACTTAAGAACTTTCTGTTATAATGTAAATTAGTTTACTTATTATATTGTTGTTAAATATTTTCGAACTAAATTGTCTTCTGTTATTTTTATATGTATATATTGTATTAATTTATCAGTAAATTTCATTTGATTCTAAAACTATCATGGTGCTTTTATCAAGTAAAAAAAAGTATGAAAGGAAAATCTATCATACTATTTAAAACTTTTAAAAATATGAAAAATAAAGTTAAAATAGCTATTTTTTTCATACGAACTGCAAAGTACTTTTTCAATTCTCTTCAAAAATAATTAAATACAAAAATGTCTAAATTTCTAAATAGGAATTCCAAAGTAAATATAAACAATTTTTAACTTTACCTACAACCCTCCTGAAAGATTAAATCTTATGTTAAGAAGATTAATCATTTTAAAGAAAATATTGATTCTATAAATTTTCATTTATCTGAGCAAGAGTGATGAAATACTAAATCTGGACTACAATAACATAAAATAAATGTCATGCTTTATAAGCACTCGTAGACTGTTTTTTTGACTACGGCTAATAAAACAAAGGACTCTGCGTCATTATAAATGTCTATCCAAACAAAGTATGTTTTTTAGACCAAATATGTTCTTTTATTGCGACAATGCTCTGAAAACTAAAGTAAAAATATTGTAACTAATACCTAATACACTAAATCTTTTTCGTGATACTTCGCAATATTTCAAAACTATGAATTTTTTTTATTTTAATTTTTGGCTTAAATCTATTTTTTATAATTTATATCTCACAAATCGACAAATTTTATACAAATGCTTTATGGATTCATTTTTATGACACTTCTAGAATTTTAATAACCAATAATTTTCTATATTATTTGTTTCAAATGTAATATTGTCCCTTCATATTTTCTTCGACTTATTTTATTGAATCAGCTTAGATTTTTTCAAAGAAGCATAATGTTTTGTTCTTTAAGTCTTCAAATTTACAAATTTTTTTTCAAAATAAGGAAGAGTTTTATTGGATTATTTAAATAATGATGTTTCAATATTATTCAGTTTAATACTAATTACCAAAAATAACAATCCATATTAGACATTGACTTACATATATATTGACATTATTAGATTAGTTTTTTCCTTATTTATTATTAAAATTTAATAAGATTTTGTTTCTTTTGATATTAATTTCTGTATATCATGTCTTTTCACTAAATTTCTACTTTTCTAATTAATAATGATAAAAATACGAAACTTAAATATTTTTTATGATTTCCTTAAAACAATTTTTGAGCCACGACATTCTATAACATCATTAAAATGAATTAATGCATATTTTTTGCATTTATGAAGCTTAAATTTAAGTAACTCCCATTCTATAGTTGGTTGACTGAACAAACGTTTCTTATTTTACAAATTAAAGTATAGTGTATGATTTATGATGACTTATACCTTAATTATTAAAAGTGAATTTTGTTTAACTATTTAAGTACTTTCTGAAAAATAACCGAAAAGAAAAATATATAATATCATTTCTAACCAAAAAAAAACAGCAATTACTATAAAGGGGATACTTCAAAATCAGTATTTAAAATGGATGCTATGATCTGGTTTCTGTGCATTTCATTTTAGTGCCTTTGTAAACTTAAGAATATTGGCTTAAAAATTTGCGTTCTTATAGAATTACTATAAAATCTCGTACTTCATCTTGATCTAAATTTTGTATTCAAAAATAAATGAAATCATAATTGTAATATATATATATATATATATATATATATATATATATAT
>JAPDSC010078093.1:30509-55428 GCA_026290005.1 Latrodectus geometricus | reverse complement strand
TGAAAGCTACGCCTCTTTATTCGACAGAAAAAAAAATCATTACTGTGGAAAGGGAAAATATTCTATTCGTAAAACACACCTGTGGTAAGTAATTCATTGCCATTGTGTAGTTTGAATGCTGGTCCCTCCCAGGTTTTACAGAATCGGCATCTTGTAGAAAGGAAACAATTTGTGCGAAGTTCTACCTCAGCTTTTATTCCAAGCATTGAAACTTACATGACCGCAAGGATTTCAGGTGGATTCTACACAAATTTATGGTTATATTCTTATACAGGTGCATGTTGAAAAGAGCAGTATCTTCTGCCTTAAAGCGTTTGTCACAGAAAGCCAAGTCATGACTGCACTCTAAATAAAATAATGGTTTCTCATTGCAAGCCTTATTGTTCACACAATTTATAAGTTTCATACTCTTCCAATATTATGGGAAATAATGAACTTCAACAGAAAATTTTCCTCGTGGTCAGGATTTATTTTCAAGTGACACGCAAGAATGCGAACTCGACAATTTTTTTCAGAGACTGCGACATTTTCTAACCTTACTTTTTATCAGTTGGCAACAAGACTTCTATCGATTTTATGGTTCAAGTATGCAAACAATTTCATTAATATTATAATTTTTCATAGTTCGCTTGAAAATACGACTATAGATGTGTAATTTGAATTTTTTACAATTTAGATAGTTACCAAATCAATGCTTCTTCAATGACACGAAACTTCATCTGCTTTTCTAATTATTAAAAATTTAATTTCTGTTAAAAAGTAAGATTTTTTACTTGTAACCAATGTTTTTTAATACATCACTTTAAAAGTAAGACGAGCTTATGATAAGTCAATATGCAATTATCAAAATAAAATTATTCATAAATTTTTCTTAGTGTATTTTGAGTAAACTATAATAATTTATAATACTGAATCGAGCAGCAAACTTAATTCTTCAGCTTTAACATGGGATATTCAGTGTCAACATGCAATAAATGATAACACTGAAGTCTGTTAAGTCACTTAATTATAAATTAAGGAGAATAAAGGAAGATTCTTTTTTGTTAATGTGTGGGATGTTTTTTCCCCATAAATATCACATTGCAGTGAAATTATTCTAAATTAAAAAAATTTCAAAAACCCATTTTATGAGCTTGTTTTGATTAATTTTGCTGATGAAATGTTGCATGTTCACTATAAAGTCTAAAATATTTCTGATTTTCCAAATGCGAACGAATTTAAAGTTCTTCAAAGTTCAAAAGTTTCAATATCTTTTATGTAAGAAACTAATTTCTCCTTATATAAATTTTATATCTGATTGCATGTATTTTAAAATACTTTAAAAAAATTTATTGATTTCAAAATATTGCTTAAATATTCTTTGTAAATACTTTTTATAGTTTCCAATAATATTTTCTTAATTATTATATAATACAGCTTTTATTTACCTAAAAATATCATTTAAAAGTAACAAAATTTCAAAAAATACTAATCTTAATCTCAAGAAAAAAATTATCCCCTTAATAGTATCTTTTTAACAATTTTCGTTAAATTTATATTCATGTTTGGTGTCTAATCGGGTATTACGATATCTGAAGTAATATCAATAGTATTTTCGGACAAGATCTATTTTTTGTTACTTTATTTAAAAATATATAAAGTTCTATCAAATTGTATTGTTAGTCTTAAGAAATAAACAATCCATTAAATTATATTTTGTCTGCAAAAAAATTAATTTATGCTCAATTTTAAATAGTACTTAGAAAGAAAAAAATAGGAATCTAGCATTAGTCTTTTCTAATTAAAATCTTGTTATTAAGATTGTAAAATTAAAAAGAATGATGATTAGTAGAATACTATATACATTTTAATTTTGAGCCCTGTTGTATAAGCTCATTGAGTTAAATATTATAAAACATAATCAGAATGGCAATAAAAGTTGAATAAAAATAAGGATTTAAAGAATATTCACGACTAACTATATACACTACTTATATTAGTATCATAGAAAGTTAGTTGAATGTTGCATTAAATTCTATTGCCAGCGTCAGTAAATTATTTGAATACTCAGATTTATGAACTAAAAAAATTAATACACGCATTACTAATTTTCTTCTAAAGATAGATTTGAAGTGTACATAATTTAATAGGCTTATTCTGTTGGTAGAGCATACATATGAACTGCTGTTAACGAAAATTGACAAGATTTAATGTATCGTTGTTTCCGTTCATTTGTCTGTTTCTCTTACGATAATTAGCTGGATGAATGCCTAGCGTCTAGACTAAAATGTACCAAGTACTGGTAATGGTGAAAGAGATTCGCCTTTCTCAGCTGAAAAATTAGTGACCTGAAATGTGCGTAGCTCCATTATCCAGACATGTCCTAAGTGCCTAACATTAACTTCCCTCTTTAAGGTGGACACCATTCAAGCTTAACGAGTCTGCTATTGATTTCAAAATTTGTAACGATTTTATTTCGTGTTAATATAATCTTTTGAGTTCTTAATGAGCTATAAATCTTGCTTCCATAATAGCTTAGCTGAAATAATAGTAGCTTGCTCTTCCAGTTACTATTTTTATGCTTCATACTTTATAAAACATACAATCAAAATTATAATTATTAGAATATTTAGGTTTTACTGATAATTTTCCTTCGTTAATATTCTAATAGAATCTTTTAATGGAAACCTTAATTTGTTTAAATGTTTAAAGAAATATAAGGAAAGCAAAGGACTGTTTTGTTTTGCAAGCAAACAGACATTTTAAAATTTGTTTTAAGCCTATTTCTTCTTATACCTTAGATTTCAAAATAGTTTAGAGCTGAAAATCAAATGCCTTACAAGTTTGCTTTCAAAGAATTTATATTTCTCAAAGTCAGACATTCCTCTAACCTGCATAAAAGTGTCAAAAAGTACAAAAGTAGAAAGTAGTATCAATTCTGCAAAGAAACTACCCCTACCATAGATTATTCCAAAGAATAAGAGGGAATGTAGAACGTGAAAAGAGAAAAAGGGACCTTGAAGTATTAGAAAAAGTAAAGGCTTTTGAAGTACACCGTCGGCAAATAAAAATGCTCAATGCATACTAATGTATCTGAATCCTTATAAACAGATACAAATTCCAAAACTACCAGTGCTCAGACTTTTAGCACATATCAGCTTTTTTTTAAAAAAATATTTTTATGATTTAATTTTCTAATTTCTATAATGATTCTAAGAAAAATCATTCATTTTTTATTTATTAAGGATAAGTTTGCTTATAACAGAAAATCACTATTTTTGAAAAGATAAGTTTAATAAAAAAGACAACTCAATTTGTGTTTATTGGGCATTTACTGTTTAATCAAATTTGAGTAAAAAAATACTCTTATTTTAAAAATAATTCATTTATGATTGAAATATTTTTACACAGTGTATCTATTCTTTTGAATTTGATTTCACAAAGAACGCTGATATCTGGAATATTTATACATTCCACCAAATGTTTCTTCAAACTCAAATAATCAAAAGACTAATTATTTGAAAATAAATATACATAAAAGATTAATATAATGTGATGACGTAATTATTCATTTAAGATAATATTTTAAAAGTTACTCAAAGTAGAGCTTACATAATTAGAAACAGATATATACTAAGCAGTAGATAAAAAAAAAATTTGTTTTTCTTTGGGGAAAAAAATAATTTTCAAACTTCTTCCAAACAATAAATGATACATAAGTTTTAAAATTTATAAGCCTATAGTTAATGGCTTACCATAAATAAGGAATCATTTTGAATGTGTAATAAAAATAAATTGATAAATTTAAACAACTTTATTTTGAATTTATTTGACATCTCTTATAATAACTATTCAAACATTTATTAATAATTTAAGGAATATTCAGATAAGCTTTTTTAAACGAAATCTACTAGCAATTTTTTTAAAAATATTTACAAGTTTTATGAACACATATCGATATTAACTATATAATAACACAATGAAATAGTTTTTTTTTTATAACTTTCACAAGTCAGCTGAGTAATATGACATTCTTCATTATAATACTCTAAATTTTCTAATTAGCCTTTGTATTTCAATTTGCTGTAATATACCATCCTTCTGTTTAGTAGAATATAATCTAGGGGGGAGAGAAATGTAGCTTTATCAACCCCTAAAAGGTGAAAGTGAACTATATAACAATAGGGATGGTGTTACGCTCTATAGGCCGGGTCCTACAGCTGGTCTCATTTAACAGTGAGGGGTCTTTCTCTTTTATTTTATTTTTATTAGCAGACCGTAAAACTCGGTTTGCCACAGAGGCAGGTGCCAATTACCGTGCACGCGCCGCGTCACGTATGGTTAACTAAGAGTCAAAAGTACTTTTAAGACTAGATATTGTTTGGACGCTATGGGAATGTCTAGCATGATTATTGAAACTGATGTAGAGATACAAGCGAAGTCATAAGAAAATCTACAAATGAATTAATAAAAATAGGTTGTTTAAAATATAAAATCTTTGTTATATTATTATTAATCTTAATTTGAATTATAATATTTCCCATAGAAAATTTAATGTATTCATTTCTAAAAACAAATGAAGAGGTGTGGGAAATGTATATTTGAGCATATTACAAAATCTATGTAGGAACATAAACATAGCTTCCACTATGAAAGTATGTATAGGAATTAAATGTCACATCACGTGTTTTCAAAGACTAATTAGGATCATGTACATATTAATATTTCTATGTGTTAAATGAAATTCTATTCAAGAATTAAGAAAACTTATTAAAGAATTTTACGGCATCTATTCTTAAAGAAAATAACCATTTGATGTAGTATACTTGCTTTCAGTTTTGCATCATATTAGAAACAATAGTTTGTAAAAATTTGTTCTATTTAAGCCAAGTATATTAATTCTTGTCTAAGCACCACTTTTAGCTTAAAAATACTCAACTATTATTTATAATGAATTAATTAACTTTTTGTTACCAGTTGAAGTTAAATTGAAACGTGTGAAATTTTTTTCTATATAAAGAGAAAATTTTCTTTTTTTATTTTAACTTAGAATTTTAAGTAATTTTTCATGTAATTTTATATTATCAATAATAAAGCAAAATCAAGAAAATAAGAAAAAATTCTAAAGTTTATATTAATGTGTTTGAGAAATGTAAAAAAAATTATTAGGTTTGATTATAAAATAGTTTGAATATATATATATTTTTTTATTCAGAGTTACAATTAATATAACGTATTCAAGTATTCTTTAAAATGCAAATTTCTTCATCTTTACTAATAATTCAACATATTTTCGAAAAAATTTTCTTAAGATTAAATTAATTAACTAAACAGTTCTGTTCTACTTTCAATTATTTACATTGTATTGCTTTGCTTTCTTTAAACTTAATTTATATCGAATATAAAAGTTGACATTGGTCCTTTATACCAATATTTTCAATTTAAAAATGTTAATTCAAAAAATTAAGTATTTTTGGTCGGAGCAGCAAATTTACTTTTGATAAAGAGTCTAAAAAGTACATTTTAGTACTTAAAAGACTACTTTTAGTAAATTATATAATCACAAATGATTATAGCAAATTCACTAGGCAATTTAAAATCGTACTGGGTATGCATTAAAATGAAATTGGCTGAAAAGTTCCTTGTTGGGTAAGCCCTGTCAACCTTTAATCTTAAAGTTGCATATGTTACAGTACTACTTTTGAGTTTCATTTTTGTACAATTCTATATCATTAATATTAACAGAAATGTAGAGTAGAACCAAATTTTGCTATTTATAACAGCGTATTTTCTTACTATTTTGCAATAAAAAAGTTTGTTTCATATTACAAAACTTCAAGTACTTGATTATTTGCAAGTTTTTTCAACCAAATTAGTTGATCAGAAAATATTTATGTTAATTTACTAAATTATTACCAAAAATAATAAAATTACCAGAAATATTAGAGCAACGTTATGAAGAGTTCCATATTTTATGAACCAAGGTGTAAATCTTGTACAAAATTTTAAAATAGGTATTTTAATGATTGTCAGCTACGAAGGAATTTGAAGACTGAAATCATTAAAATAAGTACATTAAAAATGAGATCTCTTTGAAGTTAAGACTTCATATTCTTTTTTTAATTGCATCAGGTGTGATTGAAAAGGAAGGGGTAATACAGGAATAAGTCTTTGGGGTAAGACAGCTACAAATGGCCTCTGCCGTGACTTTGTTGTCGCCGACACCACGTGACTGTCTCCATAGGAACCATCTGTATACAATTCAGAGTTCGGAGAACTACAACATAAGTGTTACTCCACTGGAAAAGTTTTGTCGTTTTGTCGCTTCATCTAATCGAGAGACCATTTTGAAGGAAGAAAAGAAAATTAATGAAGTCATTTATTTCCATAGCAGGTATTTGAGATCAGAAAAAGCTATGACATTTGCCGCAAGGTCAAGTTCACTCTGTTTCGATAATTCTTATCAACTTTTTATCCGTTTACCTAGATTAGAACAGAGAAAAAATATGAAAGTGCTTCTATAAATACATTACACTTTCCGATCAAGGAATATGCATGTTATATTTACTTACACATAATATTGTTGCTCTTTTATGTATAAAATGGGAACTAAATGTTTAAGAATTTTTTGATGCTTTAAAGAAACTTCTATTTAAATATTTACTGAATAAATAGAATAAGATCATTCCTTGAACAGAAATTGAAATTCATTAGTAGATTATAAGCGAACTGTTGATTCACAAGCCAGGAATTGATGGCTCAATTCCTGATGATTGATGGAAACAAAAATTGATGGCCAGGAATCTGACCATTTCGTTAACAGTTCTTTAACTTCTAATTAAATGGTCTGATTCCTGACCATCAATTCATGGTTCATATACCAACCTCGAGAATATATACTACTAGGAATTTGAAGTCGAATCAGCCATGTGTGTAAAAAGTAACAAGTACAAAAATTTAAACAAAGCAATCATTTCATCATAAAGTTGCAATTGACAATTAAGATTTTTTATATTGTCTTCAATTTTAATACGTTTCGAAATCAAAGAAATTTTACTTGAGAAAAATCTTCGTATAGAAAAAGGGCTATTAACTTTTTATAAATTTGTCTAAATGTGTCTGAAACAAACAATAAACTTGGATGAAATTTAAAGCTCCTTGTAAATATTTTCACTTTTATTGCATATAGTTGCCATTTTTGTAGTTGTTTTTGTGCATATAGTTGCTGTAGTCAGTCACTCTTCGAAATAAAGTGAAGGAAATCAACTATATGAATTGTGATATTTGTTTCATGTCAAGCATCTTTATGAAAGTTTAGAAGTTTTGTTTTTAACCCCTTCAAATTTAATTTTGTTTGTTCTAGCAAAAAGATTACGAAAACTGTCATTCAAAACATTGCGAGCTTATAAATTAAATTATTTGATTTTATATTCATATTAATTTTATCAAATTCTTCATACTTGAAAACAAGTTTAGTTTGTCATGAAATCTGGCTCTCAAAATCATCTGTTAAAAAATACTTTTACCCCGTTCTTCTTGATCTGATCTTGAAAGTCTAAGCTATACTGCAGATTAACAGTTTGAGTGCGGCGAAGCGCGATAACACTTCTCTTATTTTATTAATTAAATTACTACGCATTTCCTTCCGCACTTTTAGCATATATATAAGAAAACACTTCAGCACTCAAACGGTTAGTAGTTAGCTCCCAGCTTTCGGATATCATGCGGATTTTTTTGAAATTCTTAATCCATTTAAAATTATAAGCTATAATAGAACTATTTTTAATGCGCAAAAAACTAACAGTAAGCAACGACAAAACAATCTGAAAACCTAAATCGAGCTTTATCTTCGCATTAAGTAAGTCTTAATGTTTTTAATTGATCGGGATATATATATATATATATTATATTATATAATTATTATTATTATCTAAAACAAGTTTTTTAGACACATGACAACACGAAGTTATACTCAATTTACGAAACTTTCTAATGAATTGTCATTCAAAGCATAAGATATATATCGAATGATAATGATATTAAATTAATTATGCTGTTTTTTCCTCGTTAAGACCAACTATAAAGTAATAGGAATTTTTATCCATATATATATTTAATGTATGTATGTATGTATGTTATAGTTTAATGGAACTGACTTCAAATTTTAAAAATTTTAGATTTTATTATTTTGTTATTAATTTTTATAGAAATCTGCCTAAAAATAGTGAATTTGGGGTGAGAAAATCTTTTGCGTGAATGGTCTTGCTATGAGGAAAATGTGTCAGGTGTTACATGGAAAACCGTGTGAGAGAATTCATTGTGGAATGTGATTCCAAAAGTCCAATATCAAACATCCCCTTTAATAAAAAGTCCACTTCCGTGACCTTCACCACGCACAATTCCCCTATGCGACCACCTGCTTCAGTTTGTCCATACACCTGCATAGTTACAGATCTTTCAACATTGATAGTTCGTCATCCGAGAAGAGAATTTAGGTTTTTAAGGCACGATTAAAAAATGAAAGTCTTTAAAAATTTTTCCTGTCAAAATTGCTTTTAAATTAAGTTTTTGAATGGTCAAATATTTTAGTACAAAATTTTGGAAACAATGAGTTTTCGTGTAATTACTTCTTAAAAAGGGAAAAATAAATTTTGTATGAAAATATTTTAAGAATACATGAAATGATTAAAAATAGTAATTTTACTTTTTTAATCATTTCATACGTTGAACGAGGTTTTTGATTGAACGTTTTTGAAAACAAAAATTCATTTTTAAAAACATAAATTTTAAACTTATTTTTGAAATTATAAATTTAAAAAAAAAGCAATTTTGATCTCACACACACACAGACACACAAACTTGTTGCAAAAATAAAAACTGAATTCGCAGATTATCCAGAAATATTATTTATCTTGTTATTAAATATCGTATTATTATCGTACTTTTTTAGCATGTTACATGCAAAACTAAAGTTAAAATGTATGTAACATAGAGTCAAAACGTAATAAATCATATGCATGTAACACGAATGTGAAACAATGTAATGTAAACAAGGAATTGTTGTAACAAATACTTATCACAGATCCTCAAATTTCAGTTTTATTCAATTTTAATATTTTATTCATTTAATTTACTAACTGCACTCTTGCAGCTCTAATTTTTAAAAATATGAGTATTATGATTGAAAGACTGATTCGTCTTAGAGACTTAAACAAAAGAAATACTGTAGAAAGCTTGCACTAATTTACTATATTCATTCGTACTGGGCTGAGAATATTTGAGAGAAAAAGGATGTTCCAAGATCAATTTACACTGGAAACTTTACAAGACTGATATTTGTTGCTTTCGACGATAGCATCTCAAACATTCTCACTCTTAACCTTAGTTAAGGATTCTTCATAAAACTTCATATAAAAAAAAAGAATAAAACTATACCTCACAACTAAAGTTACATAAAATGTTTAAATTTATAATTCAAACACAAAATTAAATGAATTATACCAGTATTTTAAGTGTGTCATAATTTTAATTTAATAAAAGTTCAATAAAGGAAATAATAAAGATTAGTTTAAAAAATACTCATTTTTAAAGTTAATTTTATATCTGATATTTTGCAATTTTCATAAAATTATTATACTTTAATAAAACCCTCAAATTTATTAAGTTATATAATTAAACTATTAATTTTGAAACCATTTTCAGGCGGGTGTAAATTATTTTTTTATTAGGATGTTAGTGCTATGTCATTTCATTGGTCGATGAACCAAAACAGAAAAGCGCATAATTATTCTGGCGCTTGGTTGATTCCTATATTCATTACCCTACTCTTTACCAAATCACCACCCACATGCCTATGAAGAGGTACTATCCAGCAAAGCAAAACGCCATAAAGGGAAAAATGAAGAGCCAGCCCCACCATCTGCCGGACATTGTGATGTCGCAATCGGGCAGAAGAGAGTGGGAGGAAATATTTCTTATAGATAGGCTCACGGACTTCCGTTAATCCAGCGGAACGGCATATACAGGCTGCCTAAATGCACGAAGGACACAAAAAGCTAGCCAGCCTTTGGGATTTGGCGAATAGTTGTTTTCCGCTCTTTTGAGGGTACTTTTCTCGATATCCACGTGTCCTCATTCTGTGCCGAATACAGTTTGTCTAGGTAGCCAGGTGGCAAGCAAAGGGCCATTGACTTCGATATTAGAATTGTCGCCTTTTACTGACTCATAATTGTTTGCCATTAAAAGCACCCTTTCTCATCTTATCGATTGCAACCATATTTATTGGCAAGATTGAAGAAATTATGTTTGTAACAGAAAGAAAGAGCTGTGTACAAAAAATGATGTGCGTGCTTCTTTGAGTTCATTCCAGGAAAAATACATCGTCCTATAGCGCGCTTTGAGAATCTGAAACATATTGAATAAAAGTTCATGTGATTTGAATAGAGATCTTGATTTTATTCTCATAAAAGTTTACTTACTGAATTTGAGGGAAAAAACATTTGTTGGGAAAATGTACTAATTTATATATCATTTAAAATTATTCATGAGTTATTTTGTTTGTTTTTTTAAACTGTAGCTGCATTATGTTTATTGTTAATTTATTTCAATTATGCCTGAATGATTTTACGTACCTAAAAAAGTTCTTAATTATTAAAATTAAAACTTCTTTAAATGTCTTTTTAAATTTTTAATTTTCATTGGTTGAATATATTTTTATAATATTGCTTTTTTGAAAAATATTCACTAAAATTTTTACTAAACAAGAAAATTGAATTTCATAGTTATCGCATAATAAGACCATAATATTTTTAGTGACATGTCAGATTCAAATTTAGCTACTATTAAACAACCGAAGAAGGATAATGCATTAATTTCTGCATATACATCTGGGGTTAGTGCCTAGGATTATTCTTTGGTAGTCAAATAGGAGGTATTAGCTAAAAAACAATCTTGGTAGGCAACTCCTTGTATATGTAAAATAAAATTCTTAAGCAGCTTTTGTCTATTAAGATATTCCAACTCTTAAACCGAGTTGGCAATTTTATAATTAGTTAAACTTTAATTTTGATTACAAACATAATTTTTATCAAATTTGAAGCAGTTTAAAAAATCTCTATTTTGCATTCTTAAATTTCAATTCAACCACTTGAAACGCTTCGTTTACTTACAACAGAATGCCAAGAAAATGAATAGTTAATCTTTCAAATTTTTATTAAATAAATTTAAGGGAAATCCCCTTATGCAAACCAAATTGATTTTCTCCAATCTATAAACTTATTTTTAAGGGTATTGAACTTATGCTTTGGTAACTAATGTTAAGAGAAATTCAGATCTTGTTATTAATGTGAAGAAGTTTCTCCAAGAGTAATTAAGGATCTTCCAATGGATGTTTCTAAAGATAGAAACTCATTCCTAAAAGCTTGGAACATTAGCCTGATTTTATAAGCATTTCTTTTCGTTAGACATGCTAATTAGCTGCGATATCTGATATTTCTAGCATCTAAATTAGCTTCCTTGTTTTTAGGTTTCAAGACAGTATATACTGTGAGTGGGGAGGGAGAATTGCACACTTTGAATCAAGTGAAAGAGTGGGTAACTTAATAATGTACTCCAGGAGGGATTCAGTTTATTTTCTTATTTCAGTTTTACTTGTAGTTTGATTTCATATGAATTATTTATAATATGGTTAAGAAAATAAATCTTCTAAAAATATGTTTGGTCTCCATTAAAGTGACACAACTAATTGCAGAGTTTTAAAGTCAAATATTTTTAGGTAAAAATTAATTTATGAAAATAGCACAAAAATCTGAATGATTCACTTAAAATCCAAATTGTTAGGTTTTATGAGAAAATGTTTAGAATACTTTTATTCCAATAATTTATTAGGTAACGGTGCTGGAAAAATGCATTAGATATAACAGGAGTCTCTTAAAACATTGATGTGAAATTTCAACATCAACTATTTTCTAGTAAATTGTGATTACAGAATTTTACATCTGTTTAGTACAACATAATTTTTCAAGTTTTATACAATACTTTAATGCTCAAGTTTAAATCTGAATTTGATAAGCAATATTTGATGAACTAGATACTGAACTTAAACTAAGTTATACTTTCATAATTTATCACAAGCTCAGTAATATAATATCTTAAAACAAATCTATAAAATTAAATCTCGGCTTTAGTCCATTTGATTTTAATAAAAAAAACTTATGTTTTTATTTCACTAATAAAATTGTTATTGTAATTCATTTTCCGACTGTGTAATTGTTTTTATTTTCCTCCTTTTTAATGTAAAATTTAAAATATCAAAAATAAACATTTTTCGTACTTGATGTTATCAGTTAAAACTCTAAATTTTTTAAATCTCTGTATTAAATTCCTTATATTAAATTTTAAAAATATTTAGCCTAATTAGATTTACTCTAATAAGTCTCTTAAAAAAAGTAAACGTTTTCACTGAAAAGGTTGAAATATCAAAAAATATTCCTTCTCCAGAAATTAATCTTTTTATAGAATTATGAATATATTTGCTTTGATTCACACACATCACGATTTACTTTATTGTTCCAAACAACTTTTTTTGTCATTCCTGAAGTTCTTATCTACAGAAAGTTTCGTGTTGAAGATTCACGCGTTATGGTGAATGCTTACTGCCCCCCCCCCTTGAAATACAGCTGTTATCCTAATTTCCCTCGGCTTTAGATGCTGACTTCAGTGGGTCAGTATGTTTATTAAAAAAGATAAAAAAATGATATTTATTTTGTCATGTTTCAAATGTGGAGTACAATAGGAATTGCATTTTCTTCGGTTTACTTTCTTGAAAGATTATTTTCTAAATATATGTAAAATATTGCGAGTTATATTCGGTTGCAATAAAATAATTGAGAAAATTTTTGTGTGTTACAGTGGAGTTTATTTTAAGTGCAATTTGAATAAAATTTCGATGAATGTAGCAGTCGGACATCGCTCTTCAGAGCAAAAGGTACCAGGTTCGTTCCCAGCCACTGTTGAATAAAGGTAGATGGATATTGTGCTTTTGTCTTCTGTATGCTCATCTGTCAAAGTTGATTCTTGGGAATTTATATGGTTTTCTCCCTTGTGACACGATAAAACTATGAAAAGTCTTCCCGGAAAGCAATTTACGGGACCTATATCAAAATGCTTTATAACACTCTTAGGTCGTTAGGCTACCAGCTGTGTGATGTCAAAAGCTATATGTAAAATTTTTATAAAATCAAAATGCAAGTTATATGAATTTTAACAATTTTATTTCAAGAGTGTGAACTATTTTACTCGACTCAAAGTTACACTATGTCTGCAAAATATTTACTTTAAAGAGACGTATTCTAATGAATTACTTCTTGGTAACTGATAATTACATTCATTACTTTTCAAAATAACACGATTTGTTATGATAAAAAAAATTAAATGATTTTTTTTTTAAATTTTAATTGATATTTTTGCTTAAAATTTAACATTGTTTTAAAAGTAAAGTTTCTTCAAGCGAGAAAAAATACCTTAATTGATATTCCGTTTTTTATTTGAGACTTATACACTATGATAAAAAAGCTATTTACAATGTTAAAGACACTGTACGACTAAATTTTCAAATATAAATTCAGATAATTAAACAATAATTGTATAAAAGAACTAAACACTAGTAAAAATAAAGTTCTTGAAACGTATTTTGTTGATTTCTAAATTCTTTTGCTTCTAATGTTTAAGTCAACATAATTAATTTCTATCAATAATAAAATTAATTATTCTATTACTAATAAAAAATAATCCTATAATGCTTTTTACTTTACACACACACGTGTAAATATTTTAATCCATTAATAATTTTAACTTCTTAATTCCCTATTTTCAAGCGATTTTCCTATATTTCATTTATTTTCCTGTAATTTATTTGAATATGAATATTTATAACTGTTCTTATTTATTATAATTGATTGTTCTGATAAAATTATTAAGCATTTTTATATCCCTATAATTTTATTCCATTTACATTAACCTTTTTGTTTTTTCATTTCTTTTTGGTTTAAAACAATTGAAACAGATTGTTTTGTTAAATCCTTTATTTTTTGTACAAATAATATCAAACCTTGTTTCCAATTGTATCATTTTCCTGGGTAAAAAGATTTTTTTAGTTACCTCTTTCAATATTTTTTATTACTGTAACCTTTTAAAAATAGTGTCACCTTTTAGTTTAATAGTTTTCCTTTAAATTTCCATTTTATTAAATTTTCATTCAATTTAATTTGAATAATAAATGAATCATGTGCATTTATTAATCTGCAACAATTTTAATATCCATGTATGTATGCACAATTTTTCAAAATTGTATTTTTATTTCTAAATTTAAAAAATACATATTTGTAGAGTAATTATATGATAAAAGTATTCTTTAGCACTCTTAAATATTTCATAGATGTTATTTGTAACTGTTCTTATGATGAAAATACTAAGAGTGCATGTTTGGAATTCTTAGATTTCCTAAATATCTGGTACTAAAAAAACTTTGTGTATTGAAAATATGTAAATGTATTTGTTTTAAATATATTTCAGTCATAATTAATAACTTTTTACATGAAAGTTTTTAATATAGCAATGATTTGGGAGAATCAATTACACTTACAATTTAAATCATTTTGTTCTTGTTTATTAAATTCATAAATAAGAAATTACATTGAAATATATTATGAATGTTCCCTTTGTAAGAAAACTTCTCGAATCTAAAAGAATTTAAATATCAGTGAAAATATAAAATATAGAAATTTATCTGGTTAATTTAGTTCCTCGTTTGATTCGAATAATCCTTCTAAAACATTAAACAAATATTTTTAATAGCCTACAATTTTTTCAAAATAATTTTTAACAGATTGCATATTTTGAATTAGTATATAGATGTGCTATATAAAGAAATTATATCTTGAAAAGTTATGCATTTTTAAACTGACCTATATATTAAGAGAGAATTGTATTTATGCTTTGAAATTCTCTGGCGGTTTAAAATTTGAATTTTTGGAATAAACTTCAAATAAATTTTAAAGTTGCTTTAATTTCTGAAATAATTTCATAATCTTTTTCTTGTTTTCAACTTGTTAGCATGAATATTTACACTTATTTGAAACAAGAACTAAGTTAATAAAATGTGGAAGAGAAAAATTGTCAACTATATTAAATTTCCTATTTTAGAGCCATTTGTTTCAGTTTAGTTGAACTATTACTATTGTAAATTAAAAATATGTAATTAAAAGAATATAAGGTAAAATGCTTATCCGTAAATAAAATATCAATTAAAATATAAAAATATGTGAAAACTATTTAAAAAATGGAAAAGTTATTTTTTGTTGCTCTAAAAATAGTTTAAATTATCTTTATTATAAGCGCATTTTTTTAAAATGTAATATCTTTATTAATGATTGTATATAAATATTATTATAATAAATTGATAGTTAAAAATAGTAGTTATTAATATTTAATAATAAATAACAATAAATTAGTACTTTACTGACAATATCATTTAATTTTACCAATATTTCCCAATTTTCTCGTAGCATAAACATGATACAATGAGAAATTTAAAACTTTTTTCGAATCACTGAGCATAACACAGCCCATCTGTCTGAAAATAAATCATGGGATTTTACTTTGTAAGAATGTGTGTCCTGTATTTCCTGTTCAAACATTCCCATAAACTTTACCATAGATCGCATGAAACACGCAATGCATGGTAAAGGTCATAACAGCACTTGTTCACTTGATGAGATTCTACTACTTTCTTTTTTCCCAACTGATCCCAGTCACCACTGATGCTTATTCCCTTAGAATATTTTGTCTGAACATATATAGATTTTATTAGCAACATTTATTCAAAATGCTTTAATTTTAAGTTATTTTTTTAATAAATTAATTCGATCGTTGATTTTCTTAGTTTTGTTGCTTCGAGTTCATAGTAAATGAAAAGTTGCATTCATTAAAACAATTAGAATTTAAATGCACAACGTTATGAAGGGGGTTTACAAAGTTTGTTTTCTGATTTGTATAACTTGCTTTATGGAAAATTTCTTTCTTAATGAATTAAAATAGATAAATTTTGAAAAATTAAAGCAATCCTTTTTGTATGAAAAATAAAATTATGGATAAAAAAAACTATGACAGTTCATGCTATTGAATATTTATTAACATTCTTTAGATGAATCCTGTTTGATTGTCACTCATTTAAAGCTGCATTTATTATCATTCTTATAATATGAAACACAAGTTTATTTTAGTTTAGTTAACAAATCATATATTCTAAATTAAACTGAAACAAAATTTTTAAATTATGATAAATTATGTAAGATTGAATTTTCTGGAGCAATTTTTTGAGAAATAGTAAGTAAAACTTTAGATCGCGTTCGCTTATTAATGGAAAACTAGCTTATCTTTAATTAGATAAGTTGCGTGATTTTAAATATTGATTGAATAGTTATCAAATAAGCAAAGATCCCCGAGAAGAGAGGTTCTGAATTCTAAAATAGACCTTATATCCAATCACTAGTTTTCTTTTTAAAAAAATTTATTTGTAAAGAAAATTATGATAGTCGGCAAAAACAAGCTATTGTATCATACATGCTAGGTCCCAGTAATTGCTCTCAAATTTCAATGAATTGACTTAAAGAAACGTGGAAAAAATTTCAAAATATCAAATAGTCGTGATATCGTACTATTTTGTGTTGAGACTCCATAAAGATAAAAGTATTTCAAGATGTCAGATCTCATTATGATTAAATTACACTAGAGAATTGAAAATTAGTTCCATTTATCAAAAATATATATTTGTTAGAAAGGTAATTGAATTTTAAGTGAGGCTTATATTACGCTTCACTTTTTTAACGTAGTATCGAAGAAATCTAAATTTTTTAGAATTAACAATATTTTTCCCTAAAATTACTAATTTATGAATGTGTAGGGAGCGAGTTTAGTATACACTTCTAATTTAAAACAAGCAATGAACTATAATTCAAGTACGAGTTAACTGTTAATAGGATTAATTAGTACTGTTTTCTGAAAATAACGGACCTAACATCTAGTTTTATGTTTACTGAAGAAAGTTTAAGAACAAAATCCTATGTTTAGAAATATATATGCTGTTAAAAATTATATAAATTGACCGTATCATTTGGAAAAATGAGGGCAAAATAATTTGAATCATAGATCATTTATATTATCTTACTCAAAATGCTTTTATACTCATCAATATGTAAAAGTCATTGTTGTCTATTTTGAAATCAACGGCTAAATTTTTGTCAGTAAAATAAGTATAACCTAAATTTATATTAAAGAAATGTTTTGTCTTTACATTCTGTTCTATAACAGTTGTGTTGATATTTTTGTAAAGAAATTTGATGTTTACAGCAACCAGAATAAACTAAGATTGCTAGTATCCATCGCTAATATAATCAATAATAGGTATATCTAGTCTATATTAATAACATAATTCTGTGAATCGTTACTTCAAAAATAATTAATCCTCGAGACAGCAAATATATCTTCAAACGCAATTTTAGAGTTACTCAAAGCTTCAGTGATCATGACCTCTATTCAAGCATTGAGGCAAGTACAGCTTCATAGTTCATTTAATTTTTTACAGCTATGTACAATTTCTGTAATAGTGTCTGATACTTTATCCAATCATTAGTCACAGAATTTGACTTCAAAGACGAGCTTGAGTAGTTAAGTTAGGAAATTTCATGCCAAAGCGATCTTTTTTTATTAATATTAACTGAGAGCATACATGAAGACCGATTATAGAAGAGTATCAGTTTTTAAAAGAGCACACAAGTGTAAAGCTCACTTTGGCCTAGTATTAGCACGCTCTTTGGAATTAAAAATCCCATAATCGATACCAATATCTGTTGAACAATGAGATATTGATAATATGCATCTGCTTTCTGAAGATATGCATTTTGATAATATGCATCTTCTTTGAAGCTCTCTGGGTTTTTTCCTTTATAACACAAAGCCAACCATTTACTTAGAATCCTCCAGGAAGACATCGCCCAGAGAATGCGCAAATTCCTTATGACCTTCATATGTGTCATAATGGATTAAAAAAAGAACAAGAAGTTTTCTGATCTGCTTTAGTTTTCTACATATGTGTTACTGAAATTGAAAAATAATTCTCACTTTATTTCGTATGATTCGTACTTTAAAAATTCTTAATTTTCATTAAAAATTGATAAACTTATGAAGACTTTGACACTATGTAACAGAACTAAATTTTTTCAAGAATTAAATGTTGCAACTCTAAGAGGAAATTTTAAAAGGCTTTTTTGAAACATGTTAAACAGTAAGCAACAGCTAGAAAAATATTTATAAGTATCTATTTCCATACTTATTTATTCCAGAAATAAAACTGTTAGTGGAAGTATTTCATGTGTTAATAAATTTTGATGCCTCTATCATGTGATTGCTTTACAAGTCAGCACAAATGTTGTAATAGAATCTATTTTAATTCAGATGATTGCTACAGTTTTTATTAGTTTTTAGTATTATATTTTTCAAATATGCAGTGGATATGATGAGTAAAACAATGAGTAAAAGTACTATTTTTATATCAAGATATTTTTAAAAACTAAAATCAGAGACTTCATAATACTCAATGTACATTAAATGTTTTAAACAAAGTGAATATCCAAAGAAGCAGATGGTTTCGACTGTATAAGATTTTTCCAAATGACCAGAAATGCTTTTGGCGGTCTTGTATTAAGGATCATATATTTCAGTGATGATTCTATAATATTTTATTCCTTTTGAGTGATATCAGAAACAAAAATTCTATTTAGTATCAAAGTATCCGATTTAATTAAGAAATTAATAAAATTTTCGAATGAGTAAAATAATAACTAGAAAAGAGATTATCTACAAATTAACAAATATGAAAAAAACCAATAACTCCAAGAAATAATATTAAGAGGACATTCCTTCGAATTTAAAATGCAAAAGAAAACTCATAGAACTTACAATATATTGTAATGCTGGTTTTTTTAACTTTAAATATTTAATAAAATGTTTGAAAATTGTTTTCATCAAGAAATCTTAAATTTTTGGTACTCCTTACGTACCAAATATTTTAACAGTCAATTCTGATATATATACGTATGAGACTTAGCAAAAAGCTTTATATTTATAACCTAACTATACCGTCATATAAACTTTTAAATGATAAAACTTCATGGACACTTTTACGAAACTTTTCAGTTTGAAGGTAAAGATGTCCCTTTGACTGCTTACTGAAACTTCTAGGGGAAATGGCATATATCGTGAAAGATACGGCTTCCCTACAATGCCTTATCTTCAAAAGTGGCATCCCTGGTGGTTTCAGAAAATCATACTTCGCAAACTTTATTTAAAAAGGGCAAGTTGCATCCCACCCTTAGAAATGTCATTAAAATCGGAGCCTTGTGCCTCGAGTGTTTTTTACCTCTTATAAATCACTTTTTTTCTGTTCAAACTACAAGCACGATTTGCTTTTATCAGCAAACGAAATGCCTGTATACTGAGTGGAAAAATTTCCTCTGGGAATGGCTTGGGAAATGAGGGATAAGGATGCAAATGACGAGCAGGAATTGAAGGGAGTTTTGAGTGGGGCACGCGATCTCTCCCCCACTGTTTTCCACCCCTCGTCTGTTCCCTGTTTTTCTGGGAGCTACTCCACGTGAGCCACGCGACTCTCCAGGTGACGTTACCCAAGCATTTATAGAAGCTATGGGTTACTACAATCTCTGTTTAGCACCAAATTCACTTCACGTGGTGTATTTTATTTTATGAAGTGTACCTGCAAAATATTATTACTTTATTTTTATATCTTACTAAATATAATTAAAATATCGTATATATAAGATTTCTTTGTATTATTATTATTATTATTTTCCTCCCATTTGTCTTTTACATGACTCTATAATTTTTTAGAATTTCTTTTGTGATTTTCGCATGTAAATTTAGGATTTTTGTAAATACAAATACTTAAAAAAAATGTATATTTTACCTAATACGTGAATTTTATACAGCCATTTTCTCTCAATTTTTTTTTCCTTATATACTTCGTGGTAAATTTCAAAGTTTTAAACCCTTTTGCTAATAAATTCATTATTTCACAAAAATTTCTGATAAATCTCTATTGTATGTTCCATTTAGTTTCGTATGTACCATTAAGTTTCGAATAACAGCTTTGCATAGAGAAGTGTGGCTCTTTCTCAAAAAAATTCATGCCTGGAATTGAAGTCGACTAAATTTTAGATTGATATACTTAACACTGCTTTCATTTCATGATTCGTGACTTTCTTTATAAAACTGTGGCTTCAATTTTTATCTAAGGCGTGGATGTTTGTTCCGAATTTACACTACATTTAAATCATTGACCAGATCTAATTAGTCATGTACGAAAAGTGAAAGAGACATATTTTGCTCACTAATCTATTTCTCTCAACCTTTTACCTTAAGTATGTTTACCTTTTTATAAATCTATTTTAAATCATACATAAATTTTAGAAAAATTAGCCTGCAGATTTTTACATTTCGAATATTTCTGAAGTATTAATATGTAACTATCTAGAGCTCTTACAAAGACTTTATAAACTGCTCTTAGAAAAATCTAATTATTATTCTAAATTCATAATAAATTAAAAAGTTTTGTATATGTTAAGTGCAATATTATTAAATAATTCTGCAAGAAATTGGTTTTTTAAATCATATATTGTAAATTATATTAAGTTTTTAAAAGAGAATTGCATTTTCTACTTGCAACTTTTAATTATAGAAAATATTTAGCTTCAAAATAGTTTTCTGTTAAATTATGTGTCACTTTTGAAGAGCAAAAGTTGTGATGAAGTTTTTCCACTAACTTCACAATCTGTTGAGTGCATTGAATTTAGCATTCTACAGAATACGGTCCTTAACACCTGTGTTGTCATCGTTGTCAGCTGTTTCCGTAGCATAGTATCTGTACAACTACGATGCGAGCATCAACTTGAGCGTATCACTGCCAATGCTACACTACACAAATACGGTATTACTTCTCGGTTACCTTCCTCTACTCACCGATCACCCGATTTAGTTTGTGTTTCCCCCGTCTTCTCTTTTTTTCTTTTCTCTTTTTTCCAATGAAAAAAAACTAAACCGAAACGGCTTCCGCTGTTGTCCTGACATTGTGCGTACCTGAGGGGTCCCCCTCAGCTCTCCCTGGGATTAATTAAAGCCTGACGCGTGGCTCCTGTCCCGAAAAATTTCAAAGGCTTCCGAAAATTATATGCTGAGCTCCATAACACACCAGAAAAAAATAGTATAACATTTTCAGGTACTTTTTCCAAATGGAAAAAATAACGAAATGTAATGGTTGCCAAGTGATTAATTTCTTCATCTGAATTGATATTAAATTTATTTTTAAAAGTAAGATAAGATTGCAATACCCTGATGCAGTAGATTTCACTATAACGAGTTCAATTATAAATCCCAATGCTAAGAAATGAGGAAATCCTTTCAAAATACAGTTTTCAGGTAATTATTGTATTTAGTATTTTATTTCAGAAAAATGTTTTGTAAGACATGTTTTTGTAGTGAAAATTTTACCTAAAGTTCTTCTGGAAAAAAATTAAGATTAAAAAAGCATTTTTTTAATCACATTAAAATTGAATTTCATTTGAATCTGTTCCCCATGTATATATTTACTTTTTTCTATTCATAAAGGGTCTTATTTTGAACGGGAAATTTTCCCAAATAACAATTTTAATTTTTGTAATTAGTTTTTAGCATATAATGATTAATTATTAAAGATCCTATTACATTATACCTCACTGCTTCTCAATATCGCATTTCTAACATTTTAGAAATTATAATTATTTTACTCTAATGTAAATAAAAAAAAATTTATTTATAATACTAAAATAATAGTGCATAAAATATAATAATAATAATAAAGCACTAAAATAATAGTGCATATCTCATAAACAAAATTTGAAAATCACTTTCAAATTTTTCCAAATCTTGAATTATATGAATCTGCTTGATTCTGACATTGAAATTTAAGTAAAACAGTATAGTTTTTATCTTATATACTCGATCGCTTTCCTCAAAATCCATTTCTTGAAACCATTAAAGAAAGTATATTTAAGGACAATGCGTTTTTTTTTCACTGATTGTGGATTTTGTAGGTAGATTTTGTGTAGGATTTCAATTGGTAAGGTGAGGAAAAATATTAATTACAGTAGATCATCCTGAAGTGATTATATACAATAAAAAGTTGTTTTCAAAAGAGCGATTAATATGAAAGATTAAAAAGATTATATTTCACAAAAAAATGAGCTAAATTCACAAGACCTGTTATTTATTTTCAAAGATACATCATAATAAAACTTTAATTTTTGTTATTGCCAAAGGTTTTATGGTGAATAAAAAAATCATAAAAGTCAACCTTATACTCCTTGAATAGCTTATTTAATATAAATGTACAGTTAGAAATTATATATAAAGTTATGTAACTAAAAAACTAAGAAATACTGGAAAAATAGTTATTTATCTTTATAATGAACGGCATAAAATTATATGAAATTGTATAAAATGCCATACAAGTGTTACTGAACTATTAGTTTTGTTTTTCAAACTGTAGAAATGACTTGACTGTTATTATACTGATCAAATTCTCAAAATCTTTTGTTATAAGCCTAAAATTACTATGGAAAAATTTCTTAGGAACAAAAATTATTAGACATGAATGTATCAAAATGAATCTTATATAGGGTAAAAACACTTCTCAAATTTTATAAATTTTAGAAATGTGTTGGAGCAAATAGAATCAATGTTTGCTTAAATTTTTTTTTAATTTAAAATCAGATCCATTTTATATAGTAAGAAAATAACAAATCTGTAAATAGGATGAAGTTCCCAATTTTTCTGTCTTCTGAAATACATAGAAGCGGGAAACGAAAGCTACCTTCTTTGAAGGGGAGAAGTTACACAACTGTATATTGATTAGGATTTCTTAAGAGTACCGGAGGATATGGGGGCAGTAGGGGGAGAGAATCCATAAGAAAGGTATTGAACTGAAATGATTTTAAAAAGATCGTTTTCGAGGAAGAGGGGGCAAAAGGAAAGCCACGTGCTGAAGGTAGATTAAGTGCTCCATATATTCTATCACTTTGTGTTCGGCATCTGTCTCATTCTTTGAAATTTCACCATGCTCACAACGTGAAGAATACGCACCACGTGACTCTTTCTACTATTACTCCAGCACGCACGTAGCCTTCTCTATTTCTATAGGTGGATTGCATCTGTTACTAGAAACTCGCCGAATTTGGCGACAGAATAATAAAAAAGCGAGTTATTCCGCAGACGGCACTGACAATTTGAAATAGAAGCTAAAAGTTCTTTCAAAAAGCCGGCTTCGAAAATAATACTTAAATATTATTTTATTTACTAAACATATTTTATTTACGATTTTTTTCTATGACGATTAAGCAAAATTAAAAATTGGTAACTTTAATTAAGGCGTCATTAATTTGAAGTCTCATTTGTGAAGATATTTTCTCTTTAGTAGGTTCATATTTGTTAGAATTTTTTTATAAAGAGCATAAATTCAGAATTTTGCTGGAACAATAAAAATATGGGGAATTGAAAACTAATTGTTTATTACACATGGATTTTCACACGAATATAAGCTTTATTACATACGAATATAAGCTAAATTTAAAATAAAAATGAATATATTCATTCGTCTTTCTTGTAATCATATTCTTTAAAATTGATTTACTTTGGTCTAAAATATTGTTAGTATCCAAAAAGAGTTATACTGAATGTTTTGCACATTACAAATTTAATCTTTTGAAATTTAACAGAGGCTTAAACTTCTATAATTTAATAAGATGCATTTAAGAGTTTACATAAAAATTGATGAAATTTTGATTTGTAAACTATCAAAGACTAACTTTATATAAAAAATTTAACATTTAATTTCAAGTCACCTTTCATTTCAGTACTTAAATGTGAACTAAGTTATAGCAAGTTGTGTGTTTTAGTTTTTAAAAAGCTATAAACATATATTTTAAGTGATTCCTGTTTGTCAATTTATTACGATTGTAAAACAATTTTATACCTTATAAAGAACATAAAGATTCATTTATTAATTTTGTTCTGTTTTAAGAAATTTTAAGTGAATTTAATTGCTAGTAACTAAACATTTCTTTTTATAATAAAATTTTAACTTATAGTTGAAGGCTTATTTTTAAGTAGCTGCGGAAGTATTATTTTCATTTTTTTTATAAATTTCTTTATTTTAGCTGTATTTTGTGTAGACTAAAGCAAATTAAGCATGGAATAAGACAGAGCTGAAGAATTTTTCTAAGTATTTTAGCAGATTTAAAATTCTGAATATTAAGTTTTCTTTAAAAATGTTTCGTCATGTACGCTTTTTAACCTTTTAAAAATTTAATTGCTGTAACTTAATTTCTAATAAAAATAAGTAGTCAATATTTAGTGTGTTCATTTTTAAAGTGCATGGAATTTAGTTATAACTATATATGCATATACAAGAACTACAAAAATATTTTCGCTTAAAATATTAAAAAAAGATCATTTCTCTAGCTTTTGTATCAAAAAATCGTAGCGATGATTTTATTTATACATTGGTAAAATGATATTCTTTATATAAATTATGAGTTTTGAATGTCTATTGAAACAAATTTTTCAACAATCATTTATAAGACTTTAAAATAGATTCTATTCTTATTTTATACCGAAATCAAATGTTTTAACAGAATAAAACTACAATAAGATATCTTAGTCATTAAAAAAAATTTTTTATCTGTCCCTAATCTCTTAACCTCTTTCGTACTTATAGAGAAATTGATTAATGTGTGTGTGTGTGTGTGTGTGTGTGTGTGTGTGTGTGTGTGTGTGT
>JAPDSC010078093.1:0-20060 GCA_026290005.1 Latrodectus geometricus | reverse complement strand
ATTTTTATTTTCATTTATTTTGAATGCGTAAATCAGTAGATTTTATATGCTCTCAAAATGTTTTTATTTTTTTAATTACTATTCTGATTTATTTTAAATGAGATTAAAAAAGTTTTATACCTCATTTGAAACAAGTGGAAGTAATGTATAAATAAAACTTTATCTTCAGGTTCTGGCAATTTTTAAACTTTGAAAAATACGGGAAAATATTTTATTTTTACTAAGTAGCGACATCTATTAGACATATATATAACTATTTTACTTTACGTTTATTTATAGTAATTTTGAGTAAAAATAATCAAATCAATTATTTTTACTCAAATATACTATAAAAATAATTAAGAACAAGATAATTTAAAGTATGAGCTGTATGTTTAGATACGTTAAGCAATGTTTTAAGCTACCGAATTACAAGATTTCGATCGGATTCATGAATATACAAGATCCCAAATGCTATATTTCTTAAATTACTTGTAGGACACAGATTTTATTCTTTTATTAAAAAAATTAAATATTTAATAATATATTCTAATTATTTATCAAATTTAATTCCAACATACCTTTAGAATTTTTTCCTAGAATTTTGAGGATTGAATAATCGAAACAATTTCTGCTCAGTGTTTATAACTATAAAATTTCTAAATGTGATAATCGCGCATACCATTTTATCTCCTCAAACTTAAAATATTTCATACTTAAATAAGAATTCTAAACTGTATTACAGATATGCTTCAAAGAATAAATATTATTTGGGAATTTCCTTTGTATATTGATAGCTAAAATTATACAAGACCTATTTTGATTTAATATTGTTAAACTGGAAAACATTTGGAAATCGGAATTGATGCATGAATTTAAACTTAGTATTTTTAATTATAATATGTCGTTTATAAGATAATTTATCGGAATATTTTCTTATAGCTTCAGGTTTTCATGTTGATACCAAGCACCAATTTGATCTCATTGAAGGACTTGGGATTTTTAATAATACCTACCCTGGTCTTACTGTAGTTCAAGGCATTCACCGACTTTCTCCTGCTATTCTCCTACAAGGTAATGTATCTTAAATTAAGTAATTAAAAAGTTTGTACATTTTCCAGCAATGTAATTATTAACTTCGTGTCAAATTTATTACGCGATTAATGCAGCGATAAGAAATAAGCCTTAAAACTATGTTTTTTACACTATATGTGGCATTTATAAATTGTCTCTATATCTCCACTAAGCTGTTCGCCGATCAAGTTCTTATAATTATGAATTAGGTGCAAAAATTTCATTTATTTTTTAGAAGAATTAATAATTTATCTGCACATTGCGAAAACCATTCTTAGTTTTTAATATTTTTGACATTCCTATGAATGCGATACCTTTATTGAAATATTAAAGCTTTGTCAAATCTTATTTGAATAAATGCCAATTTCAAATATGTTACAATAAAGCATGAAATGGAACGAAATTAGAGAAAAATTGATAGCTGATTTATTAAAAACAAATTTATCATTGTTTTAAATTTATAAATTTTTCAAAATTTGTTTATTTACCTATTTACAAAATATTAAAACTTGTTACAATATGTAACCTTACTGTAATAGGTTTTTTAATGCACAAATTTATTATGATGAATAAACCTTCGATTTTTGCTCGTGTCTCGTGACATTCAATGTCTACAAATGATGCAGACTATACACAAGTTTGGTAAAATAATGTATGATTAAATAATAAATAAAATAAGTGCAAATCAAGTTTCAAAAATTCCACGTTTTTTTTTTTTTTTTTTTTTTTTTTTTTTTTTTTTTTTTTTAAATTATAATATCTCACAATTATGTGTGCTGATATAAATTAATATTGAAGCAGTTTGTTTTCTCCCACAAATGTTTTTGTATATCATCAAATGAATTACATAACAACTCTGACTATATTTGGATTTCCGTATATTCTAAATAAAAAAAATAAAAAATATGTTAGTGTCCGAACAAATTTTAATTTGAAATGGTTAAATATCTACTACGTGAATTTTTACTTCATAAGCATGAATGACAAATTAAATCTTGTGTAAAAAAAGTAAGTAAAAGTAGGTATTTTTTTTTCTAAATTCTGTAATTTGAATTGAAATCATGCCAATATTTAGAAATGTTCTGTTTCTACTGCATGGAGCCTAAGGTAGGTTAATCAAATATATTTTATATCTATATATATCAAGAGACTCTTTAACTTCAGACAGAACTGTTGTAAATTTCTCTCGTATGCAAAGTAAGTAAAAGTTAAAAACATTGTAAATAGAATTGGAATTCCTAGACTGTTTTTAGTAATTTTTTTCTCTTATATTTACATATTTATAATAAGTGTGTTTAATAAAGGCTTTTGATATAAATTTCTTTGAAAATGTAATTTAAATTGCTTTAACATCCTTACAATATTTTATTATAATGTACCTTAGTAATTTGGATTTCCATGTGGACTTTTTTAATATAAAAATAATTTTATATATTATTCTCTTCAGTGCCTTTAAATTATATTCGAATTTTTCAACGTTATACTACAAAAAAAAAACTCGGTTAAGAAATCCACCGAGCTGGAAACGAAAAGGCTAGCTCTCTGACCTCCGTTCAACCGTTCGTGGATTCGATTCTCTCCTTGGCCGTGAATATAGTGATTCAGAATCGACTTTAAACTTTAGGTTCTAATATAATTAGCAATAGTGATTAAAAGACGACTGTTGTGCAACAAAGCAAACCTAGCCGTTAAGAAATCCAATCTTTCTCTGACATTCATTTCGGCTTATTTTAGTAACATGACGAGAAGCAGTAAGTAATGTCTTATGTGAAAAAATTGACGAATACGTAATAAGCGAAATACGTTTCGTGGTTGGTGTTACTGCTGAACTTGAATACTGAATCTTGAAAAAATTAGCATTATTTTTGCCACCCAGAAAATAATACGCGCATTTTTGGTGTTATCGATTGCTGATAAATTAGAAATGCACACTCACACAAACCTACTATATTCATTCTACGGTAATAAAATTTTCATTTTATCATTAAAAAAAAGCATTTTATATTTCAAGTAAATTAAAAGCAAAACACTCATTCTTTTCGACATAAGTCTGGAATTACAATAGCTTATTTAAAATATTTCCTACAACTCTTATTTTAAAATGTAGTTCCCGGTCTAATCAGCACTCACGTGCAAATGTGTCCATTGAGCGACAAACAAACCAATGCTACTTCTCTTTATGGTCCGAGGGTATGCTGATGCCTTTAACTTCACGTACCTTTAATCTTATACAATTGTAAACATTTTTCAAAAAATGATTAAAAATTGTAATTAAATGCTTGCGATATTGTCAAAAGGAAGAACAAATAGTAATAGGATTACAAATTTTGCGAGATTATAATTTAAAAAATATTATCAAATAATATAAATTAATATTTTTATTAAATCTTATTTAATTTACTGTCAAACACACACACACAATTATAATATGTATAGTATGCTATTCCCACTAGTTTTTACGTTAATAAGCTTTTGGGATAATTTTAAATACACATTTTTTAAGATTTTAATGCTTTATTTGAATATTTTATTTTTTAAAAATTCATTAATTATAAAATTTTATTGATATTTCTTTTCGGAATAAAATACACCTGACTATATCAGGCAATTTTGAAGTTATCATTAAAACAGTGCAAAACAATTTGAGATTTTATATATGCTATAAAATGTCAACAAATTTCATTTTTGATACGTACTTGATGCCAAGTTGACAGCTATTATAAATTAGTAGCATCTGGATTTTTTGCTTAAATATTTGAATGGGGCATTGCAAGATTTATTATTAGTCTAAAACATAATTCTTTTCCAGTAAAAAAACATGTTGCTATGGCTTAGCGTGTTTGATTGAAAATATGGTGACAAAAGAACAGAAATAATCCAAAAATAGCCAAACTTATTTTAAATGAAATGTAACTTAATTTTAATTCCGAGAATTCTGATAGTCAAACTTTTTATGCAATATTTCTTACAATTAATAAATTTTGTAATTAATATAATACAATATTTGACTTGTTTAAAAAGCATTAAATAACAATTTTTATTGCATTTGTTATTCACATTTTTTAAATGCTAGGCCCAGCTGATAGCCGAAGATTATCTCTCTTGTCGTTGATTCAACAGCTTGAGTTTGAATCCTACATTGGGTTTGGATGATTGTAGTGGTTCGGAACCCACTTTAAACTTGAGGTCCCTAATAAACCTTAGTGTGCAAAAAATGGCTATTAAGTGACAAACAAACCATTTTTAAATTCTAAAATTTGTCACGAGAAAGTCATTGCTTCAATTATTTATAACTTTCTAAACTTCAATTAAAGTATGTTTTTCAGTTATGTTTCACACTTATAAGAACTTCAATGTTGCGTACTTTTTAAGTTTCCTTCTTCGTGGCGTTCGTGGGTTCTATTCTTATCTCGGGCTTAGATGTTTCTAGCAGTTCGGAATCAGCTTCAAACTGTAGGTATTGTTTTAACCTTATGTGTAATTACTAATGACCACATTGAACAACACTCCATCATGCGCATTTCATTAAATCGATATTCTTATTTTTGTAATTCAAGTTGTTCTTTTAGAATTCATGAGGTAGTTAATATTTCTATATCAGAGCACCTCCCCTACATAAACTTTTTCTTCTAATTTCTTTTTAAAGAGAATTAAATTTATGAGGGATCTAAAATTTATAATGAAAAATTAAAAATACAATATCCTCTAAAATTTTCAAGTTTGCGATGTAATGTCTTTTGTTTCTTGCGCATATACTTCTATGTATACATGTTAGCAATTATTTTATACAAGATGGTCTTCGGAAATAACAGTGATAAAAATCCTTAATTTCTAAATTGTACAAAATATTTTCTGAACAATAAATTCAAATTCTGGAAACAAAATAGGTGTTCATTGAAAATTTACCCAAGAAAAAATTTGTTATTAGCACTAGAGATCTCTCACGTAATATTTTTTCTAATTTAATTTATTTTATTAATTTATTTCTAATTATTTCTAATTTTGTTTCTTTTTAATTAACTTCGAAAAAATTATTTTTTACGCCCTTGTGAACCTTAAGAATCTTAAAAGGAATTTTGTTTCTTCTTGATTATCTTAAATATAAATATCGCCATTATTTTCTTTCAATTTGGCAAGTATTTTTAATCAGTGTTTAAATACCAAATCATAGGAAAATCGGTAGTTATTTATGAAGTATATGAAATTTACAGAAAGCTTTTTTCTCCCTTAAACTTATGCAGCAAATTAGAGTTCAATAAGAAATGTATTACATCCCAAAAAATTTCAATTTGAGTAAATTTGAAGTTTCTTGAATGCATACGCAATTATGTTCTTCTCATTTCATTAATTTTTATCATAATTTTTTATTGCTTTTAAAATTTAATTTTGTTTGAAATTGTCCTCAGTTTCGATATTTTAAATTATCTTAGATTACTTTAGATAAAATAACTAAAAAACTATATAAAGTTGGATGTTT
Source organism: Latrodectus geometricus (assembly GCA_026290005.1). Lineage (NCBI taxonomy): Eukaryota > Metazoa > Arthropoda > Arachnida > Araneae > Theridiidae > Latrodectus > Latrodectus geometricus. Next base: position 14,530 of record JAPDSC010078093.1, on the reverse strand, counting down.
TGCTAGTTTTTGTATTGGTCAAATTATGTATAAAAAAGAAACTGCAGACTATTATAACGTTATTATAAAAACAATATTATTCGTAATCACTTGCCAATCAATACATCTCGAAGTGTAATTTTTCATTTTATGACTCGTAAAAACAAAGAATTGTAACCTAGCATTAATACTTTTTTAATCATATGGATTTGTAATAATTGTGTTTAAGAGAGAGTATTGGAATATATATGTTACCGTGAAAGACCGAAATCAGAGAATGTCGACATTCACCAGTGAATGTCAACACATACCAAAAACGTTGGTGAAAGACCGTACAATTGATTACATTTCTTGCCCTTTCGGACCATCGCCGGTATATGTCGACAATCACAGACAAGCTTTGGTGGAATTTGAAAAGATGATTAAAGAGCTCGAAAAGGAGATAACAGAAGGCAACGTCAACAAAGAGGTGCGGCCTAGAGCACGTTGTGTTTTGCTGGAACACAAGGTCAACAGAGAGTTAAAAAAACAATTAAAAAAAAACTTGTTTTCTTCTCACGCTAGAATCTAAAGCTACATATTAAAAAAAACAAAGAAACTCACCGTGATTGGTCACTCCTCCTTTCTAAGAGAGGCGATAAGTTACGTCACACATGTGACGTTTTTCACGCCTGAAATATTGAGATAAGAAAATGCAAATCTGCATTTCTCCTCTCCGGATACGGAGAGATGAAACGCATATTCAAGATTCACTATTAGTGCATTGTGGATGTCGACATTTGCCGGTGTAAGTGAGAAATGAGGATATCTAGCAAATATTTCGGACATACACCAAGCGACTACGTGAATGTTGACATTCACCAGCGAATGTCGACATTCTCCAGATTTCGGACTTTCACGGTAACAGATATATATATATATATATATATATATATATATATATATATATATATAAAATTATAATCAATTTTAGCTACACTTTCTTATGAAAATTATGGGCTTTTTCAACTTTGTTAAATTAATAGGAATCCAAATTAAAAGTAGATTAACAGCTCAATACTTAATAAATAAAGGTATTAAGGAGTTCGCAACTGTCAGCTGTATAGCAATGAAAGTCTTGCAAGCTTACCCTTATTTTATTTTTCTTACACCTCGTTTATACATGTTGATCACATTGAAAGCGAAGTGACATATTAAATGGTAATACAGTTATCAATTTTAACAGTATAAAATTTTAATGTGAGCAAAATTTTAAGCTTGTGAATTAGCAATGGATTAGGTAAATGAGGATAATGAATTGTTTATTTTACATCATTACAGTGTATGAATATTTCGATTGAAAATATATACAATAATAATTCTGCTAATTATATACATTTTCTAAACTTCATTGAAATTGGTTTTATTATTATTTTTTTATTTTTTTTTTATTGGTTGGCATAATTTACAAGTTGTGTAACTAAAATTTTAAATGCCACAAAAATATTTAATTCTCGCAACTTTTAATTTTTCCTATTTGAAGATACAGATTTATAAAAATGTTTCACTAGTTTTAATATCCTTAAAACTAAAATATGGAACAAAACTGAATATTCGTACTTAATTCATACACGTAGACTGCGTAGAATAATTTTTCATAATATTTAATAGATTGAAAATTTAAGAAATGTGCAGAAATGAGTGATCCAAAACAATCTGACTGAAAATATCTCAAATATAATTCAGCAGATGGCGCTTCTGGCAGGAGTAATATGTATATTTGTTTCGTTAATTCATTCATCACACACATACACGTTAACGTTATGATTACCTAGTTTATGATGTATCTATGCAACTCATTTGCTTACAAAAGTACTAACTGCTAAAATAATGAAATTAAATTATACGGGATAAAAACCTTATCAATAAACATTTAAATCCAATATAAATTGGGTGTCATATTTATATCTATAGTAGGAATATAACTTTTCGATTAAAATGTGGATAAGTTATAAAATTCTTACTATTGAAATAAAATCACTGATAAACTTGTTTCTATAGTAAGGATTTTATGAAGTGGAATGACCAATGTTTTCGGAACTACCCTCAAACGTTTCATGGCATATTTATCCTCTTACTTCAACGACACCTTAAGATCATTACATTACCTTAAATTATGGATTTAAATTACGAATTTAAAATGTGAGAAGTAAAATAGTTCGTATATAAAAAAAACTAATTGTAAAAGTACGAAATGAAATGTTAAGTAGTTCAAGGAAATTACAAAAATAACTGTCCTGTTTACACTAAGTATGATTCATCTTTAAGTACTTATAACGACTAAATTTCATCAAAATCAGAAAGACTAGGTGAGTGCGCTTTGTAAAAACTTATCGACGAAGCATTTTTATCTATCGAATTTAAAAATGTAGCTACTGCTCATTCGTTGTAAAAACGTATCGTAAACGTACCAAGTAGGTAAGGATATCATTGAGAATCGCTGATATTCACAATACATTATACTCGATGGCACAAGCTGAGTTTGATTTACTTTCATGTATATTTTCATGATTCGTAAGAATTATTGGAAGATGGAACGTATATCGATAAGGAAAGATTATTTATGCATGAAGGTACTCATCACAATTCTGTAGGAAGTGTAATTTAACATAAAATATTTAATGGATCAAATTTTATAAATGGAGTTTTGCTAAAACGTTTTAATTTGAAAATAAGTTTACTTTTAGATGAAAAATTATTTTATATGCTTTGTTTTTGTAAAACTAATTTAGATTTAGTTTTTGTGATTTTATTCTGTAAAAGTAATCAAAATTTTGTTTGAACTTTTAATTTATTTCTAAGCATGTCAAGTTTTGAAGAATGAAATTAAATTAAGATAATTGATGGAGGCAATAAAGCTTTCTTTGTACACATAGGTGACTCTAGGCATTTACAGTTGCCTGCTGAGATGTTGCAGAAAATTTCTCAACATTTGTCTGAGACAAACGAATTTAGTTTTATTGCAACTTTGAAACAAGAAGAAAAGAATACTGGAACAATCATTTCATTTTCTGAAGGAAATGACAGGTATTACAAAATGTTTATTATCAAACAAGAGAAAATTTTGATGGCATTTCAAAATGTTGTCCTACTTTATAACTACTGTTAAAATACATAGTTGCTTAAATCTTATGTATAAAAAAATAAAGAAATTTGTAGTAAACTATTACACTTTTCATATTTCTTAATTTAAAAAATAATTGTTTTACTGACAAATTAACACATGTCTATAAACATAGCTTGCAAAATGCAAAGCTTAATTTTTTTAATAATATTTTGCATTAATTCAAAATCATAGATTTCAGCTTCATTGACAAAATTCAATACTTATTAATATCTATTGTTGATATTATTTCATGGTGAGCTTGACAAAACTATTTCATAAAAATTCATTCAAATTTCATAATTTTCATAAAAAAAATTCATTCAATAATGTTGAAATTGTTACCTCCGTTCGTTGTAAGTCATCAAATGTAATAATGACTAAACTGATGGCCGAAACTAATTTATAAGTTTGTACTATTAAGATTCAGATTTTGTTAACTAAATTTCTTTCTTTTTAAGTCTATTTAAATATCAATAACTTTTACAGATAAATAAGCACATGTTTGATTTTAATTTATTTAAGAAATACATGATGTTGACATTCCATTATATATTTTTATTTATTGAATCAAATTAAATAAGTTTTGTGAAAATAAAAAACTTACTATGTATAATTTAATAATCACTATTCTCAGACTCTAATATTGCAGGCATTATGTCATTTTTTTTTTTTTCCTTATTGTGTTTTTTTTTTTTTTTTTAAATATCAAAATAGCACTAAAGAACAAGATTTTTTAAACATTTTAATCTGATTTAATTATATTATTTGACACCAAATAGTAGACTAACAGCTGAAGTGTTGTAAGTTATTTTGGAGGTTCGCAGCATCTTTGCTTTACCAGAGGACTTTTCTTTGTTAGTGTTTATTTACTTTTTGCAAGAGAAAAAGCCTAGAAATCTCTCAAGCACTTGTACAAGCAGATATGCTAGCAAAAAGTTGGTACATAACTATCTTTTGTTATTCAATAGTGGCTGAGATTGAATCCTGGACATTCCCCTCCTAATGTTGTACCATTTTGACTCCACATGGTGGACAACCTAACAGCCTGAAGCTATTGTAAAGTATTTTAAATTCCAATGTATAAATTACCTTTCAAGAGGACTTGATAAATAGTGAGCTGCACTCACATGTTGCAAAGGAAGAAAAGGAAACTCCCAAGTTCCTACTCGAACAGACTTGCATACAGAGGGCAGAAACTAAACTTCCATCTACTCTTGTACAATGGGGGGCTGGGATTAAATCCAGGACCTTTCATTCTGAAGTGTGCTGTCCTTCCACTAGGCCATGGTGGGCACTCGTTTCATCATTTATTGATTATACTTATTTTTATAACATCAGTGCTTTTCTGAGCTAAAACTAAATAAATTTGTCAAATTGAATAACTGGCTGTAAGTTCAAGGGCCCCATCTTTTAAGGAGATGCTTATAATTCTTTGAAATCTACTTTAAACCACTGAATTCATTCAAATTAGATTTCATGTGCAAGAAACAGTTCTCAACACAATTAACATCAAATGAAATAATTTTGTCAGTAGTTATACTTTTCTAATTTAACTTAAAATGGAATCATTCAACTGATGGGGCACTGTTTATTAGTCAAACGGTAAAATATAAGATTTTATTATTCATAGTAAATTTAAATTGGTTTTACTGATATTATTACATCCATTGCTGATAATTCCTGGATATCAAATTTCGCATATTATAAGAGTATAATTTTCTCCTTTGTAAATTCATATTTAATATTTATAAGAAAGTAATTAGAGCATGAAGATACCTTTGAAAAAATGTATTCAGGAAAATATCAAAAACTTTTTCATTTTTGTAATCTTCATTGTTAAAATGTAAAAAATTCTTAGCATAGAATTTCATGAATACTTAATAGGTATATTGAACCAAAGTCATAGGTGCATCAAAATATCTAATTAAAAATAAATCCTGTTTAATGATGGCATGGGGATGCATAAAGAGTTAAGTTTGTTTTTATGTATACACAAATTTCAAGCTATACCCAATGTTTGACATGACACATTTTTTTCCTATATGTATATATTATGTATTGTGTGTGTATGTACACATATATATGTATTGTACACACACACACACATATATATATAGTGTGTGTGTGTATAATTTTATTTTAAATATGTAAAATTGATAAAATGATAATTATAAATATAATCAGCTTAAATTCAATTCAGATAAAATGTAAAATTGATAAAATAATAATCATAAATATCTTAAACATATGCATGAATGAGAAAAATGATTGGTCATATTAAACATTGTGTATGAATTTCATTATGTCTCATTCTTCTACTATAATTAGTCTTTTGTAAAAAATTTAATGGTTTGTTTGTGATAATATTACATATTTTTGCTTATTTTCAAAATATTATTCCACATGATTATTTTCAATGTAAGCAGATTAATAGGATCCCATTTCCTTTATTACTAGACATTATATATTTTGATATCTAATAATAAATGTAATTACAGGTTTGAGCTTATACTTAAAATTTTTACTATTATTTTTCAACTACTGATCCATTAACAGCAATTTCTGAGATGAAATTCCATTTGTTTATTCCAATAAAAAAATTCATTTGTTCCAAGATAAATTTAGTATGTTAAATATTTCATTTTTTGAATGAAGACATTAAACATTTTTGAATGATTAGGTTTTCAGTCATAAATTGCTTACTAAATCTTTTTGGATTCTTGTCTATGTATTAGTTATTACAGAAAATTATTACAAAGCATTGGCAAAAGTTTTATTTTACTTGCTTTATAATAATCTATGTTCATACATATGTATATATACCTACTAATTCAAAAATATTTGCAGGTTTCTTGAGCTTCAGAGCAGTGGTCGAAAGGATGAAGTTCGCCTTCATTATACCCATAAAAATTCTACTTTTGTTGAAACATTCATTTATCATTTAACTGACAGAAATTGGCATCAAGTTGCTATAAGTGTTAGTGGTAACACTATTAACTTATATGTTGACTGCAACCGAATTTATAGAAGGTTAATTCAAGGTATTGACTATAATTTTAAAGGCAGAAATATATCTTTATGGCTGGGACAGAGAAATGCTCGCCATTTTATGTACAAGGTAATGTTTCTGTTTTTCAAAACATTCTTCAGCAGCACAAATCTTTATGAAATATTAATCATCAATGTTTGATTTTCTTCAATAGGGATATTTACAAGATGTAAAAATTGCTGCAGAAGCTCATGGTTACCTACTACAATGTCCAAATTTAGATACAGGTACTCAATTAGGTGTTCAGAAGAGTTGAAACTATTGATTTTTGTTTGAAGCCATATAGATTTGTTATGTTGATATATCTTATTGTTTGAATTGTGTTAAAAAAAATTGTCACATTTTAATAATGTCTTCGGTATTAATTTATTGATTTCATTTAATTTTAGATTGTCCAACATGTGGGCAGTTCCAACAATTACAGAAGTCAGTTCTTCAACTTGAAAACCACATCAAACTACTAACTGAAAGAGTGAGTAAAAAATTATGTATAAGCTGACCTAAATAATCGAAAGATATTCCAATTTAGTATGTTCACCGTAACTAAATCAGATTTGTTGTCCATTTTAGTCTTACATGGGTATTGGAAACTGATAATAAAGTTTATTTATAAAATAAGGAAAACTATTTACATATATAGAGTTTTATGCCATAAAACAAATACAGCATTTATAGTTGTCATAAAAACATTATGTTGCTGTTTAAATAAAACATTATGATATTATTAATTGTGTACTTTTCGAAAAGTAGCACTACACATCCAAGTTTGGCTTTTAGCCTACTCAAAATATATTTCATTATTATTCTGAGAAATAATTTCCATTTGCTAAACAGTATTGGAGAAATAAGTGTCAGTAGCCAAATATACCAGAATATTTTAAATATTTGATAATATTTGAGAGAGATAATATTTGATAAATAATATTTGAGAGACATAATCCAATTTAATTGCAACATTTTATAAAATAAGAATAAAATCTATTTTCTTTTTATGAAACCTGGTAACTATTACCAATGAGGGTAATATCATTTCCAAATGCTGCAGAATTATTAACAAAGATTTTTCAATAATTAATGGTGTTCTTCATATTATTGTTAATTCGTAACATTATTTCCTCTGCTCAAAAATGTCTGCTATGCTTACTTTAAACCAGTGTTATGTGAAATTTAACTCAATGTTTCATCCATAATGTAGGTCCTGAATCATATGTTTGTTGTGATAACTAAATAATTATTAATAAAAATGTATGCAGATGTATTTTGTTTCAAAAAATTGTTTTTATTTAACTTTCACATGAAACTCTCTAGTACCTAATTAGTACTTATTGAGGGCTTACTTAAACTAAACTAAATTTATTTAAACTAAAGTTGAGTAAATGAGCATTATATATAGTTAGTCTTAAACTATTTTAGTTGAAATAGTGCTAATAGTTACTTTAAAACTATATTAAGGCTAATACTTTTAGCTTCTGTAATTAGCCACAATTTTTATTTACAAATTTCATGAATTTGTCTTGGTGTTCTAATCATTTCTATTTTCCAAAAAATAGAAAACTGGAAATTGTTCTGAGATACTTAAAGGAACTACATCAAATTGAGATAAATTACTTTAAAATGATTGGTGGTGTTTGCACACCAACAATTCTGCTACTGTGAGATTGAAGCATCATGGTCAGTTCTACAAAACAATGTGTTGTAAAAGGATTCTGTCCTTTCATATTACAAAATGTCCAAAGTCTTTCTTAGTACACTGATAGGACATTATACGAATAGAAACTTCACTCCAAGAATTATTTAGGAAAAATGTAATGACATTTTTTTAATAATTATTAGAATGACATACAAATACTAATTTCAATATACTTAAACCAATTTTTTATACATTGAGCAAGTAAGCATTGCAAATCAATTAGATTTGTTTTGCATTATCATTTTTAGTGGTAAAATTTCAATTATTTTAATGAAATTATTGAAAAATATTAATAGCTTGCTAATGCTGAGCATCACATAACTGCTTTACAACAATGTGAATGTCAAAAAAGTTGTTTGGTAAATGGTTCTATACACCCGGATGGTTCAACATGGAAGCATGGATGTGATATATGTTCCTGTATGGTATGTATTTTAATATATATGTAGCAAAATTCTGGATTACATATTGATAAATTACATTTAATAATAAAACAAAACTTTGAGGAAATCATTAATAAATTATTTTAAATTTTTAGAAATTTATCAATATTTTAAATAATGGAAGAACAAACATTTTAAATATTTTATTCTTAAATACCATTTTTAAATATAAAAAATGCAATATTTAAACTTAAATATTGTTTATTAAACAGGTTAAATATGTATTTTATTGTAAAATAATAGATTAAAGTTTATTTAATTCTGAGGCTCATTTTGTTTATAACATGTATGCATTTATTAAGCAATTCTGTGTTTGTTTTAACTTTTCATGAAATTATTTCAAAGTTAATTAAACATTATGTTTAAAAAATGTTCAACATTAATTTTCACTTTATTGAAAAAACAAAATATAATGCTACAATATTCGGCTAAATAACATTTCATAATAGTTTACATTAAGACAAAATATCAATTTTGATTTTTAAAAATATTTATTTGGCAGTATACCAAAATTACAAATTACTTGAATAGGTTATTAACTAATAATAAAATATTATCCAATATATAAACTTCACATAGTAAAATTAATACATTGATATTTAGTTCTACCGAATATTTCTTACTTAGTGCTTTATGCATAGTTATAATTTTTTTTATAAATCTAATGTATAAGCAACAGTGATTTTAACTGTACATTGATTGCGATATATTTCTTTAAAGCATGGAGAAGTAAAATGCTTACCTGTTTCATGTGCATTAGTACAATGTAAAAATCCTGTGCATGTTCCTGGAGAATGCTGTCCAGTTTGTCTTAGTAAGTATATTTCAATATTAACAGATTAGCTTTATACTTTTAAAAAATCTTTAAATATTAATTTGATTCTGGTTTTATAATATCTTGTAAAAGATTGGTGTTGTCTATTATGATGTTTAAAATTGTTTGCTAAGTAATTATCTGAATTATAAAAATGTTATTTTATTCAATTTTTCTATGCCCATATTCTAAATTTTTAATTTAGTACCTATATATAAAGATACATTAATATACTTATGTTTTGCAGAAAAGTGCCTGTTTGAAAATACTTTATATGATCATGGAGAAAAAACTAGTCCACTGAAATGCTCAACCTGTGTATGCATAGTAAGTAAAGATTTCACTTAGACAAATGACATCTTATATTAACTTATAATATAAAATTAAACATTAATAATTGTGAAATGTAATTTAAGAAATTTGATAAAATTCAATAATCATAATTTCAGTTTAAGTTGTGTATTAACATGACATATTTAAATGCATTTAAACAAGGCATCTTCACGAATTAAATAATGTTTTTATGTAAACGTTAATAGCATTCTTTTACGTAATTATTATTCTTTGAATAATGAATTAAAAAAAAATTATCGATCGTTTAAATCTTTCTGCTTTTTTTTTTCCTTATTTGAACTTAATGGTGTAATTATTTGTTATTAAAAAGTAAGATTTTAAATAACTAGTGGTTCTAATGTGTTTACTAATATATTTGACATATTTTTTCCGATACATCTTTGAAATTTCAAGTATTAAAACTAAATTCATAAAACGTTTTTATTATCTGAAAAAATTTATTTTCTTTTCAACTATAAAATACACTGCTGGCCACCCAAATTGCAACACAAAGAAAGACAAAAGAACAAACCAAGCAACTTCCACATATGTTGCCAAAGTTGATCTGGTGTGGCAGCTGGAGATATAATCTGGGTCAATCGTTGAGCAACTATGGACCACATGTTTTCTATCAGTGAAAGATCAGGAGAGGAAGCCAGCTAGGGAAGCAATTAAATCTGGTGAATGACAAAGAACCCCTGGACAATGCGTGCCACATGTAGTACCGCATTATCCTGTTGAAATATGGCTAACAGGACAAGCCCTGAAGGTAAGCAAGGATAACTGCCTCTAACACCTTAAGATGTAGTGCTGGCTGTTTTAAGTACCAGCAATGCATACAAGAGGAGGGGGATAGTGAAATCTAGTACTGCCCCATACCATAATCTTCAGTGCAGGACCAGTATGGCAATGCATAATGCAGCTGTTCTTCATCCTTTCTCCCCAGTGTCTCCAGACTCGAATGCGACCATCAAGGTTTTGCAGACAGAAGCGTGACTCATCAGTAAAGACAGTTTCATTCCATTCTGTCGTCCATACCTTTCTTTCATAGCACCATTGGTGGGGGAGATGTCTGTGGCTCTGCATCAAGGATAGACATAAAACTGGAGTTCTTGAGAACAGACCACTCTGCTGTAAACGTCGTCAAATGATACGCGCAGACATTGGATGATGTGTTACGGACTGAATGTGTTGTGCTATGGTTCATGATGTGGTAGAGCGATCAGTCACTGCCACGTGCTCAATTTTCCTGTCATCGCGTGAAGTAGTGCTCTGAGGTGGATATGGTTGGACTGTCGTACTCTTCTGCAACCAATGATCACATATCTGCATTACAGTTGTTTGGTATCATCCAACACAACTGCCAATTTCCCTGAATGATAATCCACAATCTCGGTAAGTCACTATTCTTCCTCTGTAGAATTTGGATGTTTGATCAAAAAATGATCTTTGTTTTCTACAGGCCTAATTGATCGTTTTTTGAGAAAACAACAATTGCTAAACTTAATCATTGAAATCTCCAAGCCTTAAATAAGCCATCGTGAAGGCGTCTGCGTTGAAATTCTAATGATTTGTATATCTCACCTTTGCTAATGCATATTGTAAATTTCATGTTCTGTCCATGCATTCTTCAGGGTGTTGCATTTACAGTGGCCAGTAGTTTATTATCATAAATATAAGTTGCATTTGAATATAATAATTATTAGAAAATAATGAATGTGAAAATGTATTAAGATGTATAAATTGGTGATCTGCCTAAACAAAGTATTATAAAGATCATGTGCTATTTGTTTGTATACTTTATAGTCACAAATAAATTAACCATAATATTGAATAACTGACTAAGATATCTTTTAGATTAAACTAATAACTTCATTTTCATTTAAAAATTTGAGTTATACATCTTACAGATTTAGATTATTTAATTTATTGTTATTTTAATTTAATCTAGTTAAAATAACTGTAAAAGAACACAGCAGCTCATAAAAGCTATTATAGTTATCTAACAAATATATCATTCCTGTTATGTGTAAGCAATGGACTCTAGCAATCTCTAGATTCTAAACAGAACTTGTAAATGTTGAAATTTATTACTTTACTAATACTTCAAAATTATTTTTCATTTCATTCAACCTAATTAAAAGTTTTTTTCTTGACACCGAAATATTATTTTGCTTTGAAATAATCTTTCCCTTTTCTTATGTTGAACATTATTTTCCTAGGTTATTGCTTTACTGTTTTTGAATTTACCATCTCATTTATTTCTTATTGCTTAAGAAACTCAAAATTACATTTAAAATTTAAATATCCAGAAAATGTTTTAAAATTATTTAAATGTATTTTCCCTTTAAAATTATTTGTGTAAATTGAAACAAAATAAAATGTATTTGTTTTTCTCACTTTGAAAGTGAGCTATTTCAATATATTTGAGGTATAAATTTTTTATTTATATAATATACCAACAAAATTATAGAAGCTAATGTATGGTTTTTTAGAATGGGAGTATGCATTGCCGCCGGATTGATCCTAAGACGAGCTGTCCAGTTCTTACATGTCCCGAAGAAGAACAATTCAGTGCTCCAGATGAATGCTGTCGTTTTTGCCCAGGTTAATTTTAAAAAACAAAATCTGTTTTTAAAGTTAAATATTAATGCACTAGATATTTGACTATATATTTGCTTGTAGGAGTTGACTATTGTGCAAAAGGTCATGATTGTCATAGAAATGCTTCATGCGTCAATTTAAATACACACTACAAATGCCAGTGCAATAAAGGATATGAAGGAGATGGCAGAGAATGCACAGGTAGGTGTTTATTTTACCCCTAAAAGGTAGGCACAAAATTTTATTTAAAATCAGTATATGTGAAAACTTTAAAAAAAAATCCTTTGGTTTTTTTCTACTTTCATTTTCTTAAAAAGAATGCTAAAAAATGTGCAGTTCGCATTTTTATTCTTAGTGATTCAATGGTATAATTCTAACAAAGAATTTTTTGTGCCATTTACACTCATACTTCTATTATTTTTTTAAGAATAGGCGTGGTGTATTCTTACTTTCAAAGAAATAATAGCATGTTTAAATTGATTTATAATTCTGAGCACTTAAATTTACCAAAGAAACAAATGAAATTTTTGTTACATATTTGCCAGCATTTTGGAATATTGTATGTCAAAAGAATCCAGAAATTCTGGTTAATAAATTATTACTTTTCAACTATTTTCAATTTAAACAATTTATTTTACAATATTGTTCTATATTTTAATATATTTGTCCTTAAATTCTGTATCAAAATAAAACTATAAAAAATTATTTATCTATGTGAAAGAAAAATCATTGTTCCACAAAGTTGCAAGAAAAACCAATAAAATCATAATTTGTAAAAAAAATTATAAACAATTTGAAAAATTTAAATTGTAAGTAAACTACGACACTTAATTTTTATTTAGTAAAAACTGAAGTTAATTCTGTAGTCTCTTGCTTTTGTCTTAAAAAAATATAAATTTTGAGTATTAAGTAAATTATTGAAAATCATTAAGCAAACTCCTTAGCTTAAATTCTATTTAGAGCTTTCCAGTTTTTGAATGGAATTGAATCTCAATGAAGTTATCTTTAGAATTTACTGAGAGCATTAAAAAAATGAATTGCTTTTAATTTCTGATCATATTTCTTAAAATAACTAGAATATATTTTCCTAATGAAATGGATTTTTTAAAATTATAGCTTCTTAAAATATAAAATTTTACTATTTTGGAATAAACACAGTGATTTAAATATTAATTTTCATGAAAAATAAAATTTATATTTTGTAATTATTTTAAAGTTAAATTATTCATAGTATAACACGTATTGAAATTATGAAGCCTATACTCAAGATATGCACGTTATAATTTAGAATTTCTTAAGATTTTTTACTTATTTATATAAACTAAGAAATGAAAATAAGTGTTTGTTCTTTTACTAATATTAATAATAATAATTTAACAATTCATTCTTCAAAGATTATATATCAAATTAATTTAAAGCTATTCCTTTTTAGATATTGACGAGTGCCAAAGAGAAGGCGGACATGATGGTCATCATTGTCGGGAAAACACAATATGTGTTAATATTATGGGTGACTATATTTGTGGCTGTCTTCCAGGTTATAAAAGAGTCGATAGATTTAACTGTGCTGGTAGGTAAAAATGAGCTTATGGAAATTTAATTTTATTCAGAGACTTAATGTGTTAGCAATCTTATTTCTAACAGTTTTGTTGTGCTTAAATAGTTATTATATTTCTCTCATTATGAGAAATTCATAACTATCAATCTTACTTTCACAAAGAGTATTAAGAATGCACCTTTAAGTTTAGTTTGAAATTTCAGTTATCACTTATTTCTAATATATATATTATATAAATAGGTTATTAATTAAATATGTATTAAAGTGACTTATTGATACATATTAATCACTTATTAGCACATAAAAGTGGCATTTTACATATGAACATTTTATACATGAATAAACTTATGTTTTTAAAATTAATAATGTAGGTTTCTTTGTTTATAAGCCATAAAGGAAAAATTATTTCCCAAGTGCTACCGCCAAGATTCTATTGTCATAGCCAGAAGATCATTAATGTACGATTTACCATGCACACCATTATTTCAGTTACACTAGTATGATATTACATTGTAAAACTTTATATATATACACATACACATTTATATGAAATACATACGTTTTAATATTAATTTTTTTACAGTAATTTCATCAAATCAACTTTATAAAATGTGATTGAGAATAAACATGAAGTATCATTGCTTTGATTCATAATTTTATTTACAAATGTCAGTTCTTATTTAAAAATGTTTAATCTCTATTTTAAAACGTTTTAATTTAAAATTAAGGAAACAATTCTTGAACAACATTTATCATTAAAGGATTGAAGTTTTAAAACCATGAATAGTACCAGAAAATATTAAACATTTCTTTACTAAAGCATAGAATCAAGAAAATGTGTTTTGAATAACACTTTCACTTTTTTACCTTATTTATTATATAAGGAATCAAAGAATTTTTTTCTAAAAAAAAAAA